>UESW01004515.1:356506-425356 GCA_900491605.1 Calamus simplicifolius
TCTTGCGTTGGGCTCGTGGGTGCTGCGGGCGTGAGGCCCAAGTCGTTAAAATAAATATCACCAACGTCACTATGGCTCATCTACAAAGGGATGATCCTTTCCCCGCCTCCACCTCCAAAAGGTTTTTCTTGTTTCTCTTAACTTATCTCCGAATCGAATCGATTGCTTTGCACGAAACGCCTTCGATTCCAAACGCTTTATGGAAGATATATAAAGCGAACGATCGAGTTCTCGTCGTCTGCTTCTTATTTCTTATATATTCTTGCTCTGTTTCCGACGAGGAAGAAGAGAGAAGCGTTGGACATGGAGCAGAGGAAGGAGGAGAGGAGGAAGGACGTGGTACGGCTGCAGCGGGAGGCCGTTATTCCTATCCTCAAGCCCCAGCTCATCTTCAAGCTCACCGGTCTCATTGGTAGTAATGTATACGTTTCCTTTTTGGAAGATTTGTTCTCTTTAACATCTTGTTTCTCTCTTATATATGTCATTGGAATCTCATCATGTGGTTTATTTATTTATTTTTTTTACAAATAAAAAAAATTGAATTGAAAACGGGTTCTTGCTATTTTCTTGTCTTTAGATTCCTGTCTTTAGAACCAACCATTCTGGCTCCTTTCTCTATCTTTCGTTTTTAGTTTTTTTTGGCTTATTATTGTCTTAACGCGGTCAGATTGCACGCTCCAGTTCCTCTTTCTCAAGGTAACTGATTCCATTCAATGAATATTATGATCACTAGCTCCTCAAATGTCGGGTGATTAGTAGTGTCTGGAAGCACTTTTGACACCTAATTTAGATTCGTCGAAGACCTCAGCATGGAGAGTGGATTTGTTTGGCAGCAGGAGTAAGAAGAAGTACATATACATAAAGTTGGAGAAATGGATGGACAATGACAATTAATGCTGGCTGCTGCTGCTGCTGCTGCTGCTTGTGCTAGCAAAGTCTGGCTAGAGAGGAATCAGAGTTTCTTTAGGAATACCGACATGGGCATTATGGACCTGATTCCGAAGATTAGGAGGGTTTAAATTGAAGCCTTAAATGGCCCTTGTTGTGGAAGGGAATATGATAGCGGAGAAAATTTGCTGAAATTTTGTGCATTTTTTTAGTCTTACCATTTCTCAAGCTTTTTTTGCCTAGATCTTGATATTTTCCACCTTAATTTTCCTCACAGAGGATGCTTCTGAACGAGCTGAATTTCTAAAGCTCTGCAAGAGAGTTGAGTACACCATCCGTGCTTGGTATCTTCTGCAATTCGACGATCTGATGGTATGAACTTGTCCTTTTTTTTTCCTTGGGTATGCATGCATTTCCAAATTGGAGCATGAATATCCAGTGTCGTAATAATTACTATATATATATATGAATATTTATGTCTTGATTTCTAAAAATAAACAAATAAATATTTTTATGAGTTAATGTTTAGTAAGTAACCAAAGTTATAATTAAAAGGATCAAGTAAGCATAACCATATAAAACTTTGCTTATTTATATATATCAACAACACTTTCATTTGAACTATAAGACTTCAGTTACATATTACCCCTCTTATAGGGTCTAATGAACAGTGGTACTATATTTAATCTTTATCTAGTAGATCCTTTTAATACCGCATTTAATTCTTACTAAGTACGTTCTTTTATACTTTAAAGTTTTGAGAGAAATAATAGCCTTCACATAAACTTCAATAGATTGGATACATTCACACGCAATTTAATTTAACTATGAGTTCATAACTCTTACAACATATATACATTACGTTTTATTTCATATATAAATATTTTAGTATTTACAATTAAAATTATTTGCATATAAATATTCGCATACTATAATAACATAAAATAAATAACTTACTTGATCCAAAACTTTCATATAAATAAGATATATTATCAAATTTACAAAATTTATTAGTCATATTTTATATCCAAATATCATATTAATGATATTTAACAACTACTTTATATATCTAATCTTCAAATTAAATGCCATGCATTCTTAATCACAATATTTAAAAATGTAATTTAATAGGGATAATAAATTCACGTATATGGATTTTCCAACTATGCCAAAATGTAAACAGACTTGTTTAATCCAAAAATTTCATAAAAAATAGCATATAGTATATTTATAGAATTTTAAATCGTTATGAGCCAAAAAAAAAATATATATATATATATATACTTTAATTATAGCAAAATTATCTACATGTAACGAACAACTTTTACAATTCGATCCAATTATTTTTTAAATTATCACTTTAAAATTCTATAGGAATAGCGGCCTTGGTTGTGCTTTCTGTCTCGATCTGAGATCGACCCCAACCACAACAACAAAATTAGGTAACATAAGGATTAAAGCTTGAATTCAAAAAATCAATTCAATTTTGGGGTTAAGACAAAGGCTGGCTAAGTGTGGCTCAAAATCCTACATGGATTGCTCCCAAAATAAAACTAGAATAGAATCAAGGGAATAGGGCTGGTTCAACCTTCAAATTCTGCTGGCCATCGACTATCCACTGGTGGAATCAAAGATGGCACCAGAGGGCCTGGGAACCAAGAGATAGTGAGGATGAGGATGGAGGCTTGGCGATACAATGGGGTCACCAGATTTGAAGAAGACGGTGGCGAAACACAACTCTTCCCAACTCTTTGTCTTTTCCTAAAAATAGAGTATGGATGTCCCAATCGGTGAAATCATGAACAAAAGAAAAAGAGAGAAGATAGCTAGCCAGACAAAGGAGGGAGGTGGCGAATCCTAACTAATTCCGACTTTAATCACAAATCCTTAGTAAGAAAATAGTGGTTTCCTTCAATAATTTTCTGGCTCTTCCTTCTTGGATAGGAAGAAGGCTTTGGGGGAGTTAAATAGAAGATGATTATGCTGGAATAAGCTTTTTTGATTCGATGGGAGACTCTAGGCCATTATCTTCAATGAGTCCTAAACTCCTTTGTGAGCTCATTCTTTGTTTTCTTTTTCTTCTTTCTTTACTTGTAGGAAAAGACTTTGTATACCGCATTTGGTGCAGCAAATCTTATGTGGGCTACACCGTCCCTTTTTATTAGTCCATATGTATACAATACCCATTAAAAATGTTAAGACAGCTTTACAACATCCTAAGATAAAAAATTATGACATCCCAGTTTTAAACTTACGACACCGTAGTTATAAAATTAAGACACACGTTCAGAAAGTAAAAAAGAAATTATGACACCCTAGTTTTAAACTTATAACACCGTAGTTAGAAAATTAAGACATTCGTTCAGAAAGCAAAAAAAAAAATTACGACATTTATATACAAATTTCAAAAAAAAAAAACTGTCTAACGTGCATTAATATCCGTTCAGCTTTTTTTTGAAATTTATGTATAGACACGTTTTCTGAGTGGGTGTTGTAATTTTATAACTACGCTGTCATAAATTTACAACTAAGATGTAATTTTTTTTTTGACTTTCTTAATAAGTGTCTTAATTTTATAACTACGGTGTCGTAAGTTTAAAACTGGGGTGTCATCTTAAATTTTGACGTGACGTGCATTAATATCCATTCAATTTTTTTTTTTTGGAATTTGTGTATAGACATATTTTCTGAATGTGTGTCATAATTTTATAGCTACGGTGTCGTAAGTTTACAACTGGGGTGTCATAAATTTTTTTTACTTTCTGAACGGGTGTAAAGTTATCTTAACATTTTTAATGGGTATTATACATATGTGGACCAATAACAAAGAATAGTGTAGCCCACGTAGGACTTGCTATACTAGATGCAGTGTACAAAGTCTTTTCCTTACTTTTGACATTGGCCCATCTGGCCAATTAGATCGAGCCCATTTAGGATTGGCTAACCCTAAAAGGGATGGGTATCACACTCTAAAAGAAATAAAAATGTCTAAACACATATTTGAGAGCAAAATACGTAACATCCCAAAAATAATTTCATATTAAATAATAAACAATGATATATACTTATAACTCAAGTTCCATTTGTTGTTTATTAACTTTTACTTAAATTTTTGAGCCATATAGTTTCAATTTAAACGAAAGTTGATGGTATAAGAAATGAATTACACATGGAACAATGAAAAGGACCATCATGAAATGGCGTTAAAGTTGGGGTGCAGATTAATTTATAAAAGAATGTCTACATATAGCACTTCTTATGAATTCACATGTAGCCATGTGCCCATGAGCTTGTTTGAATGTGCACTAAAATGTTGACAAGTCAGCTCTTTTTCATAAAGTTATCAATACTGGATATCAACATTGAAGATGATATTACCCTGCAGCAATTGTACTCTCTGTTTGATCCAATTCACGGTGGTCAAAATTTGAAGCAACAAGAGTTATCTCCCGAACAGATAGATGTTCTTGAGCTTAATTTTCTAACATATCTTTTCCAGGTTGGTCAGTTGTTCCATTCTATCTTTCTATCTTCTATTCTTGATGGTCATGTTACACATACACATCTTCCTTCAAGTGGCATGCATTGAAACCTTTGTGTAATCCTTAAATCTAGCTGATCTTTATAATTCATTAGGTCAAAGTGGAGGAGAAATTATTGTGGTGTTTAATTAATTAAGTTGGATGCCTCACCTTCTTACTCTTCATCAGAAATATTTATTCTCAGCAATATAATATGACCATTACTTATAGGTAGCCAGTTTGTCCTTGGGTACCTAAGTGGCTAGCAGGGTCTCTATGGTGGTGAGTTAGGGTTGGCTTGCCTTCTAAGGCATATTGGGTGATGCTAATCAGTAGGTATTTTTAAAAAGTCACATCATTTCGGTGGATATCTGACACCTTAGTTACAACTTTACAAGTTCTATCAGTCCTTTATTACTGTTTTTAATATTATATTGGTTATAGGTCATATGTAGAGTTGGCTTTGAAAATTAACTTAAACTGCTAGATATGTTTTTAAATGCTTATTCTAACATTTGTAAGGGAAGTTATCATGTAACTAATAAACATTTCAATTAGGTCGTTTAATAAATACAAGTAAGTTTCCTCAGCTAATCATACATTTCTCTTTGTTACTTATCATCGATTATTTAATTACGAATTTAAATAATTTATATTTTTCTTTGCAATCCAAGTGTCTATCACTTAAGCTCCATGCATAAGCTTGGTAGCCACCCTATAAAAGACTAGGACGTTGTACGTGCTCTGCTCTAATAACATACTTTCATTGGAGCTATCTGATTAGAAACATACCACAATTCTCCTTTGGTTTCTATGTCCTACAACCTTATGATAAGGACATTATGTTTAAGAATACATAGGATATGGTATTGTATTGAACGACTAGAAATAAAGGATGGTGGAATTATCCAAACTGTCATGTTCAAAGCATACTAACCCAAACTAGTCAGTTACCAGGATGGGGTAGATGTTTGGATCGATCTAGCTTTTGAATTAGACAAGCTAACCTAAATCAAGTATAATCGCTTATTTTTGCTTAGTTTAGGGGTTCTAATTGGTTTGGGCTTTTATATAAACCTTTCAATCTTGCCATAGGAAAATTAGTAGCTCTTCTTTCTTCAAGCCTAAAGGTATCCTCATATGCATTTTAAAATAAATCAAAGACAATGACGAAAGTAGAACAATCTCGCTTTTCTATTTATTGATGATTGTGAAATCAAAAATATTGTAGCGTGTATTAATGATTTTCTCGATGTCTTTACCTTACGTTAAAAAATAAGTCCAAATTAAACCTTTATTATAGATTACAAGTAGTCCCAAGTAAACTTCTTTTCCTTTCATGCGCCTCACTCAACTGCTATATATATATATATGACCATCATCTCATTGCCTCTATCATGCTTAGGGTTAGGGTTTCTTCATCGCCACCATCGCTCTTAGTCTCTCTTTCCTCTATCATGCATATTGCCTTGATGAACCAGTATGCATCCCTCCTACTCTCCTCTTTAGTCTCCCTCTTTCCCTTCCATTTGAGAAATCTCTCCCCCCCCCCCCCCCCCCAAAGCCCTGCCATGGTATGCACAAGATCTTCCCCTCCTTCTCTCTCCCCCCTTGGTTATGATTTCTTGGGTTAGTACGTATCAGCACTATATTAAATTGGTAGCTGACCAATACAATCCTTGATATAGGTTTGGCGAATCTTGTTTGAAATTTTGAAGTTTATTTCTTAGTTTCGATATTAGTATGCTATTGCTTACCAATGGAAAATATTTTTTTTTTCATTTCTTTATTTCATGCCCGACAAACATTTCCAGTATGGTGGTGCTAATTAAAAGAACAACAAAGAACAGGTATTACAATGTTGTATGTCCTTGGGAGAGAAGTACTTTTCGTTCTACATTATTCATTATATTATTGAATAATGAGAAATTGGCATGATTGTTAAGATGCATAGAGATCAATACATAACACACACATCATGCAATGTGTGTGTTACCTAAATATGAGGGGGGGAAAAATGGGAAAAAACAGACATCATGCAATGTGTGTGAGAATCATCCTTGCAATGCTTACACTTTCTTCTCTAGTTTTCTCTTGTTGAAGTATCTCATGATTATCATAACTTTTACTCTAAAATGTTTGTTTCACTTGGGTTTTTAATTTGAATTATTTTGCTCGACGCAGATAATGGAAAAGAGCAACTTTAAACTAGTGACTGATGAGGAGATCAACATTGCACAGTCTGGACAATATCTCTTAAACCTTCCTGTCAAAGTGGATGAATCTAAGGTCTGTAACATGTTTCCATATATTTGTACTGGTTGCTTATGTTCTATTAACTGAGACTAACTCTGAATTTTGGAGGACTGCAGCTGGATAATAGACTTTTTCTGAGGTATTTTAAAGACCATCCTCAAGAAAACCTCCCCAAATATTCTGATAAGGTACTGTTTGAATATTATTACACAGAATGTCACATTTTGGTTATAAGATGTATTTCACTATCACATGCATCTCAAATTTGGTTTTTTACTTGCATAATGTTCTTCAAGTTCTATAAACTATTTAATTAGTTGATGTGTTTAGATGTAATAAGCTGTCTGTCCCTCTCACAGAGGCAAGAGCATTCACCCTTGCCTAACAGACTCTTAAAAATATTTTAGGTGCAATCAAGTAGTTGATCGAGCAAGTTTTTTTCTTTTTTCTTTTTAACCTGGAAAATGTCCTTCCCTGCAAGTCCTTATCCACAAATAGCATACAGAGTGAATGCCCATTCTCTTTTCTATTTTATGCGGAGTGAATGTCCATTCTCCCTTTACATTATATGTTAGATTTTTAAGCTCTGTCCTGCAAGTTTGATCTCCATAGTTTGATTTTTATCCCCAGCAATTTCCTCTCTTCCTGTCATCTATCTTTGACCTGAAAGTTGGACTTTTAAACCTTAATAAAGAAACTTATTCTTTTCCATCTCAAAACATAAAAGGCTCTCTGTTTAAATACTGTTATGCAGCAAGCCAGAAGCATCTCCTTAGTTTGAGCTTTGGACCTTTTGAACCTCTTAATTTGGTATTTGTAACCTATGCATAACTGTCCTAGTTTAGAATCCTAGAAACCTAAAATTAATCCAGCACAGAAATATCATCCAGTTTCAAGCTACTTCTTGGTTCCCGATATAATGAGTCTTGCATTTAGGTACTCTATATCATCCAATGGATAATAAAATGGCAGAGGAAGAAAATAGATCACAAGAATGCACCATATATTAGATAACTGAAGACATTGGAAATGGATATAGTGTCAAAGGTGGGCAAAGGAAGTCTCATCCATTTAATACTCTGAACCAAGAAGTAATGACAAGTGATGAAGAGAAACCAGCAAATATAGAAATAACTTAAATGTTAATGTTCCGGTCATGCCAGAGTCTAATTACACGTGCAAATGGCTGGTGAGTAGCAGTTAGATCCTGGGATATAGTGTAGCTTTTTCTTTGTGGCAGGCTAATCTACTCTGTAATGCTTGTCCTCTGTTCACTGAATCGAACACAATCCAATATCAAGCAGGTTGAGTGTCTTTAACCTTTTTGTCCTTCATAAATATTGTTCTGTGGTAGTGACAGAAAAAGAATACAAAGTACATGGCTATTGGATGCTGGTAAGCACACTAAGTCATATAGAGTAGAAGATTTACTTAGTTTATTCTCTTTATCTTCTATGTAGTATAACTTGTTATATAGTTTCTTTATCTTCTATGTAGTATAACTATATATGATAATCACAACTTGCTTCGAGACATTTTGTTAAGTAATTTATTTGGAAATGCTAATTTATATTATTTTAAATATTTTTACAATATTCTTTTGTGTATGGAAGTACATCATTTTTCGTCGGGGCATTGGAATTGACCGTGCAACTGGTTACTTTTTCATGGAGAAACTTAATATGATCATAGCTCGTTTTTGGACAGGGTTTCTTGGAGTTACTAGGTAAGCTATGTGTATGAAATGCTTCCATTTTTATTGGACTTATTTTTTTTAATCAATAGAAGGTTTAATATTAACATAATCCAATGTAATGATAATTGTAGGCTCCAGCGACTCTTCTCCAAAAAGCCAACTGTGAAGTCCAAGAAAGATACAGAGGAACTTGATGGAACAAGTGCTAACACACAAGATCAAAGCTTAGTTCTTGAACGTGTTCGGATTGACAACATGGAGCTTAGGTTCTAACTAGTTCATCATATATTTGTTCCTTATAGATCCATAGGTGCTACAAGTAATATATTCTCATGCTCTGATATATGCACATTTATGTCCCGTGCAGCATGCAGAATCTATTTAGCAAGAATGAAATCCAAGAACCAACTTTTGATAGGATAATCGTTGTCTACAGGTTTTTATTTTTTTACTTTTATTTTCATTTTTATTTTCTTTTGTGTGAGGGTGGGTACTCCTCATCAGTCATTCATAAAGTTCAAAAAGTAACTCAAGTAGATTGCAAAAAACTGAAACGATTCTGAAAATAGTACTCAGCTGGTGTGCAATTTTATTAGGCCATTTTGCAAAGAAAATCTAAAGCTTTTATCATTAAGATATACTGAACTATACAGCTGAGAAACCTGTTTCTGGTACTGTTTTAAATCATACTATACAGCTGAGAACCTTTTCATACCAACCTCATACTGATTTTGTACAATACCAAATTATTCCATGCTATGCCAAACTGGGTGTACAACCTCATGCTATCGAATCGCCTCGTATTATGCCGAACCATTCGGTTCGTTCGATACGAGATAGTTTATTGGTTACCATATTTCAATTCACTTAATTGATAGCCAGTTGGTTTGGTATAAGGTGATCAGTATGCCGTTAGTTTGATATGGTACATCATATACCGAATTGTACCACCCTACTATTAAAAGAGTACTAATGCTCAGTAGAACGAACCTTGTGTTATATTACTCTTAACAATCTAAATTGTAATTTTATAGGCGAGCTAGCACCAAAACCCAAGTGGATCGAGGAATCCATGTGAAACATTTTAGGAATATCCCATTGGCAGATATGGAGATTGTTCTGGTAAGATCTCCTAAAAATTCTATTGGAAAAACGCAAGCATTTCAGAATATTTTTCCATAACATTTCTTACTTATTGCTTAATTGCAATGAATGATTTTGTAGCCTGAAAAGGTGAACCCAACTTTAACGCCCATGGACTGGGTAAAATTCCTTGTTTCTGCTGCACTTGGTCTTGTAAGTTTCAAAATGATATAAAATCAACAGATTTTGGTAATTTCTATTTCTCCTTATCCTTAATTTTTTTTCCTATGCAGGCTACTCTTCGTAGTTCTCTTGAAATGCCAAAGGCTGATATCCGGGTGGTCATAGCAATCCTTTCTGCTCTCATTGGATATTGTTCTAAAGTCTACTTCACGTATGTTTCTTTCCTAAATGAGACTTTTGGTATTTTCATGCATGCGCGCATGCGTATTGGATCTGCCAAGTTCCTTCCATATGTTCAGAGCATCTTCCATCCTTTCTGTGATTCAGACCTTAATTCCTGCTTCTCTTGGTTAAGGGTGCTCCAATCATGTCACTAGTTCATTGAAAGAAGAGAAAACGATTGCTAATCCTTCAATTAAAATTAATGTCATTTTGGTAAAACCTTTCCATTCCCTGCCTTGCAGATTTCAACAGAGCACGAGAACTTATCAAAATCTGATCATGCAAACAGTGTATGACAAACAACTGGATAGTGGGAGAGGCACACTTCTGCTCTTGTGTGATCATGTGATTCAACAAGAAGTGAGTACCAAACCCAAATATTTTGCTGTCATTTTTGTGTAATCTGTTGATGGCTCATATTAGACATTTTGACATCTTTCAACTTTCTGATGGGTCTCCCATTGTGAATGTGCAGGTTAAAGAAGTGATAATTTCTTATTTTATTTTGAAGTTCCAGGGGAAGGCAACCACCGAGGTACAGAATTTTGGTTGCCTATTTGCAGTCAATATTGCATTACACATGGATCCTCTTGCTAAGTTCTCTCAAATACACATGCACAGGAACTTGACCAGCGATGCGAAAAACTCATTAAAGAAAAGTTTGGTGTGGAGTGCAATTTTGAGGTTGAGGATGCTGTGCATAAATTAGAGAAGCTTGGTCTTGTTACGAAAGTGAGTTCTCACATGTTTACCCTTCCGCCTTACTACTTTCTTATAAAAAGAATAAAAATTTAAACACCTCTACTATCATGGCATCATCTTATTATTGGTTTAGAAATTTATCGCAGTTTCTCAAGGTGATTCTTTCTTTTGGTTACATTTTTTTCAACATATTAATGAAGTTGCTGGTTTGAGATAATTGCCATTCAGATTAAAAATTTAGGTAACTTTATCAAGAAAGGAGATTTTAACAATCTGCAAGAAGAGAATCATGCCTATATCCAATCAGAGCTAGTCTTGACATCCAATGAAGTTACCTCTAGGTGTTTGACAAATGTAAATTAACTTACTGATGAATCAGTGATAGTTGTTCAAAGTTGGGCATGTCTGGTCAAATATGATGGAACTTGGTCACGGATGCAGAATAGCCATCTCTAACTCTATTATTTTGGATTTCTTCTCTCTTTATCTTTGGCTCAAAATCAACTCTGAAGGAGGTAGCAGCATGTCTTCTCTCAACCAAACAGATCCTGATAGTATCAGTTTCTTGAATGCAGCATATATTTGCAGCTTCTCAACTAGCAATGAGTTGGAAAAATAGGAGCATTTTTCTAGGGTTTTATACATATAACTTTGCAAATAACCTATAAATCCAAATCATCAATTATTATCTAGTTGGTTTACTAGACTGTCTCTTGACAATGACAAAAAGAGGTGAACACGTATGTCCAGGACAACACTGGGAAGATCTTATGTGTTAATTTGAAGCGTGCAAATGAAATCATTGGTATCACGACTGAAGAAGTGGTGATGAGAGCCCAACAAGGCCCTGCTACCTAACTTTCCAAGGTAAATACATTCCTAACACCCCTTCTCACCATTTTAACCAACTTCTTATCATATATATTGACAAAGATGTGGAACTTTGATTTTCAGTTGACTGTCATGGAAAGTCTTTAGTGGAAATAGCTTCTTCATCTTGTTCAGTTCAATCATGTAATATGTGAACCTTTTACCTCATTCTTTCATTGGTGTTTTATGTAATTATGTTACTATCTTCACATCTTGATGTCCAGTAAGATGTTAGCGGATATATGGAAATTCAATGTTTTCTTTAACCAGAACGCTTTGTTTCTCTCTCTCCTCCCGTGGTACACTTCTGGCTGGTGATTGCATGATTTTCACATCTTCATGTCCAGTGATTTTCAAAGTTCATGTATTATAGTAAATAATAGCTGGTAATTTACAGCAGAGTTTCCAGAACTATGATAGTGATGAACAGCAAAGAGCCAAACATATTATTATTAAGTAGAGCCATTATGAGAAGTTGAAGAGAGACTAAAGCAAGGTTATTACCACCATAACTCCATCCCATTCAAATCCCTTCTAACCCTCTCAGATATTTCTTTGAGACTAGACTCACTTGAAAGCCTTTTGAAATGATGGACTGAAACTTTGGGTTCTCTTCTTCCTCCTTCTCGAAACAATATACAGGGGCCTGCCATTTTGCATCTTCAAGCACTGCTCCCACCTCAAAAGTCATCACATGGACCGATCTACCTGCAATTATTCACTAATGCCACTTCAGAATACCTTCTGCAACTTGATATAAGGAAAGAGAGAACTGAGAATTGTAACAAGGAGAGGGGGAGAGAGTTTAAAAGATTTTAAAGGAGCCAAGCCATTGTTTGCAATGGAGGATGACGGATTAAGAAACTTATGAACTACAGACAATCACAGATGATTATTGAAGAAAATAATGAGTGGAAACTGCAACAGAAAATCAATTGCACAAGATAAACAGTTACAACCCCATCATAACGAGATTATAATAATTATAATCACTTGAGATAAACAGTTCAATAAATCTTTCTTCACCATTATTATCTTAGTTTTATTTATTGTCAATTTATATTTCATTGTCAGAGACTCATCAATATAACTGATTCTTAGCATATAGTCCTTTTAACTGAGTTGAGGACCATGCCTGCAACTGCTATGCAAAACTCAAGCATAGTTCGACTCAAGCATTTCTTTGAATTTTCAAAAAAATTATGATATGATTCTGTAATTTTCTATTTTGAAAGATAGTCATAGTTGAGGCAACCAGATGCATCTAGAAACCAATAAAATTCTTTTAGAAGTAGTTTTAGTCTGGATGCCCAACGATAATCACCCACCTTACCCCATTCTTTCCACTAAATAATCTTCAACGCAAATGTCAGTTTTAAAAAAATCAAGGTTTTTTTTTTTTTTTTTCCTCCCCTCTTCTGGAATTAAAACACCTTCAAAATCCAAACTATTCCTCCGATCAAAAATAGCGGTCTCCCAAATAGAATGATAAACAAAGTTATAATTCAGACACCTGGGTGGGTGCTAATAATAGGAATTTTTCGAACATGCAACGATTAAAATTCCAATCCAGATAACAGTTTTAGTCCGCATTTTTCCCAACTTATCTCGCACCACCAATCAATGTTCAAAGTAAGCACCACCTTAAAATTTCCAACTTTAACTTCTTTTGATCAATAGAAAATGTAAAGGAGCCTGCTTTCACAATTAGACACCGCCACAGTCCAAACTTTTTTATAAAAAGAAGAGAATCCTTACAAATTTCAACTTTAATTAATTTTGGTTACTTCTTTTTTTTTTTTATCAATGGGTCTAAAGAAGCTTCCTAAATTCCAATTGTTCTAATAAAAAGAAGAAGAGCACCCTTAAAAAATTTCAACTTTAACTATTTTCTCATTAATTCATCCGGAGAAATATCCAATGAAAAGAAATGGCCCGGCATCGAACAGGTGGTGAACTGACCTGTGTAGAAGACCCATTGCACCGGGCGCTTGGTCTCGACATCCTCATAGTACCAGATGAACTGGACCTTCTCCCAGACATTGCATAGGAAGCCATCGACGCGCTGCTGGCCGAGGTAATTGGCACCGTCGAGCCAATTGGGGCGGAGGATTCCGACGTCGAAGTGGTAGGTCCGGCATTGGCGCGAGTCATCGAGAGTGTAGTAGAAGGAGGTGCCGTTGTCCCACTCGAGGTCATAAAGCAGGGTGCCGAGCTGTTTCTGGATGATGTTGAAGTTGCGAGAGTTGGGCCAGTCGTACCAGAGGTCCACGATGGAGAGGGCGCCACTGTAGTTGACGTACAGGAGGGAGTGGAATTGGAGAGGCCATGGGTTGGGGTTGGAGTGGAATCTGCTATTTCTGAGGCTGTGGCTTCTGTTGAGAGAGTGGAGGAGATGGAGAGGAGCAAGAGGAAGAGGAGGACGAGTGGTGGTGGTGATGATGGAGCCATTTCGGCTGGCTATGTCACCAGCGATGTGGGAGTTAGGTACCATTTATCGACGAGAGGGAGTGAAAAGGGATTGTGGAATCGGGGAGAAGGGCCGGGCCCCAGCTTTTAGAAATCAGAACCATCGAACCTCCGCGTAGGTTACCGAGCCTACCTCCTCCCAGAAAACGCCCATTTTCACTTCTCCATCATCCAGGATGATGACTGGTAAAATTCTCCGGCAATCAAACGAATAGGCAAGCCCCATGCGATCAGTCACAGCCATTTGCACGATTGATTGATTAATTATCAGTTTTTGAGAAATATAATGGGTGGATTTAAAGTTGTGACCTCTCTTTATCACAACACTGAAGATATTTGCTTGGTTGAAACCAGATAGGAGAGATTAATAGAAAGAGAAGCAAACATAAGTGCACATATAAGATTTAACACGACGATGCAAGTTTTACGATAAGAAAAACAAAATATTATAGGTTACAAAAACTATCTACTAACACAAATTTTAAACTTACATCCATTTAATAAATCATGTCTGGTAAATATTTGGAGTTATGTTCTTAGGAGGCTTTTGAAATGTCAAAATAAACACTTTGGTAGGTCACGATCCTTCTAGAGAATTATTGTTAGTCGAGCATTTAGAGCACAACCATGCAATTATGAATATTTAGGCTTTGTTTGGATCTTTGAAGGAAAAGAAAGGATAGAGTAAAAAAGAAGAAAAGGAATGAAACGTAAAGGAAGGAAAAGAAAATGTTGTTCTTCTTTTCTTGTTTGGAAAGGATGGAAGGTATTGACGCTTGATTACTGAAATTAGACGTTGGAAAAAGTGCTGACTGCCGATGGGGTTCTCTCCAGAACGGATAACCTGCAAGAAGTTTCGGGACCGAAGGAAGCTTCAGTAGGGATCCTCCGACGCTCAAGTTAGCAACCGAGGTCACAGCAGAAGGGGAGCTCGAGAGAGCTCCTTAGAGGTAGAAAAAGCTCCGAGAGTTAGAGTTTTTCTGGAGTTTTTGGGTGCAAGTAGACACTTGGGTTCACGTACCTTAATTCCGAATTCTCTTACCTTTTATAGGCCGTCAACACCCGTCTGGGGATTTGCCATGTGGAGTTCCGTGAAAAAGAATGTTCGCGGGGCACGTGGTAATTACGTGAGTGGGGGCTGGTCGGTGGGCTTCGTCCCATCAAAGACATGGGCCTGGCGGTTGGTGGGCTTGGTCCCATCAACTGTGCGACTCAGGCAGTAGGTGGGCCTGGCGATGGTCAGGCGGTGTAGGTCAGGTAGTAGGTGGACCTGGCGATGGTCAGGCGGCATAGGTCAGGTAGTAGGTAGGCCTAGCGATGGTTAGATGGTAGGTGGGCCTGGCTGTGTCAGGCGGTAGGTGGAACTGACTGTGTCAGGCGACATAGGTCGGGTAGTAGGTGGGTCTAGTTAGAAAAGTCGGGGCCGTTTCGGTCGACTTGGAGGAGTCGGGGCCGTAGGGGGCTGACTTGGGAGGAGTCGGGGCCACCTCGGCCTACTTGAAGGAGTCGGGGCCGCAGGAGGCCGACTTGGAGGAGTCGGGGCCACCTCGGCCGACTTGGAGGAGTTGGGGCAAGCGCGTGGGGGCCAACTTGAAGAAGTCGGGGCCGCCTCGGCCAACTTGGAGGAGTCAGGGTCACTGGGGGCCGACTCGAAGAAGTCGGGGCCGCCTCGGCCGACTTGGAGGAGTCGGGGCAAGCGCGTCCATCAGCTTCCGCTCATGCCGTTGGCCAATTTTGTCGTTATTGTCCACGTAGCACCATCGGCCACATCAGATGCCCCCCCCCCGCTCCTAAGCGCGAGGGGCCACGCGTCCGCTGACCCTTGGGCGAAAGGAGTGCAAAATTGGAAATAATGGCAAGCTGTCGCGCGCCCTTAATTGCCGGAAGTGCAGTGTGCTCTCTCGAGGCAATGTCACTTCGAAAATCTTCCATAATCAAGCGAAAAGGTGGCAGATGACGTCAGCGTCGAGCGCACCGAGAGAATGCCTCTTGAGGGATGGAAAAAGGCGGGCGCCATCATCGCCTTACTGTTCCTCATGCCTTGTTATTGGCCGAAAATCCTGCTCCCTAGGCAGAACCGAGGCGTTGCACCTCGGGCGTAGGTGGGATCGTCGACAGATAGACGTCTGGTGCAGTGGCTGAGATCTCAGGTGAGGCAATTCAAAAATCGGAGAATAAAACTATCCCTCGCGCCTGATGGGGACCTTTATGCCATCGTTGTCTTCTCCATTGTTCTTCTTCCTCTAAGCTCTGAGTTTTTGAAGCCCGAGACCTTCAGCCTTCGTCTTCCTCCTAAATACCAGGTTAGTTCCCCCTTTTTGCTTCCTCTTTCGAAACCCATGGACCGTCGAGCCATTAGGGAGGGTAAGAGACCCATGGTGAGTTTCCCTTGCTCTTCTGATGAAGATGAGGTCCCTCTGGTCCACCATGTGCCTCGGCCGGTGGGCGAAATCACCATCCGCGATCGCCCGGTGGCGAGTGCCCAACCACCTCCTCAAGCATCCCCAGTGAGAGCAGATCTTCCATCCCCAGCCCATCTAGCCCCTCCTCCGGTAGCCGGCCTTGATTTGGCAGGGCCATGGGGTGGCTTCCACCATGACCCCTGAAGAGATAGAAGACCTTAGGAATAGGTATAAGGTCCCCAGCTTCATCCGTCTGTCCACGCCAAGGCCCGAGGATAGAGTGAACTCCGATCTTCCCGGTCGGGTTGCTTTGTACGAGGAGTTTTTCAGGAGCGGACTGCGCCTTCCCTTCCATCCTTTCTTTTTAAATCTACTAAATAGGTATAGGTTAGTTCCTACGCAATTGACTCCGAACTCGATTCGGATCATTTATGCATTCGTCATCCTTAGTTTTTTTTCAGGGCTCAGAGGGTAGGCTTTTCGTCATCCTTAGTTTTTTTTTCAGGGCTCAGAGGCTAGGCTTTCCCTGTTCCAAGCATTTTACAAGCTCTGCCACCACAGCGAGGATGCATGGTGGGTATTCACTGCTAGGCCGGGCTGAGCCCTTCCTCTTCGTCTCCCTTCTAAAGTCAAGGGATGGAAATCTCGCTTTCTGTATGCCCATGAGGAGGGAGTGAGGGCCGATTGGAGAGAACCCGATGTTGGCTCCAACAAAAACTCTGTCATGGACAAGAGGGATAAAGAGCTCTTCGACCGCCTGACATCCTCCGAGATCCCCTCCTACAAGGAATTACTGGTTGAGAAGAATCTCTATGAGGCCGAGTTGGCTTCGACGGTTGGTGAGCGCGAGACCCATCCTTCTCGTCCCCGGCTTGGTGTTTTTTTTACTGACTCTTGATCTTGTGCAGCAATGAAGGTGCCCGCCAAAAAACTGAAGGTGGCCTTACGTAAGAAGAGGCAGGAGGCCAGCGAGGAGGTGAGGCCGGCGAAGAGGACGCAAGGGAAGGCCCGAGTCAAGCTAGCCCAGGCCTCGAAGGCTCCTACAGAGATACTTCAAACAGCAGTAGCGGCTCCCATGAAGGAGCCGAGCAGGACGGTACCGGACGAGGCACCAGTAGGAGAGGCAGCTCCTGACCTGACCAGGGCGGGAGCAGAGGAGGGGGCCCAGCCGGCCCCGCCCGCTAATGCTGAAGAAGAGGCTTCGGCCACCACCGAGCCAACAGTAGTGGAGCTAGATCCCGAGGATGGGATCCCAGCCGCCACGAAGCCTGCCGAGGTGGGGCAGGAGGGGAACGAGGATGGACCTCCGGCTCCTCTCGAGCCGGAGACGAAAGAGACTCCCCCGACGGCCGAAGAAGGGGAGGCAGGGACAACGGCAGTTGACGCCGAGGCAGAAATGACTGGCGAAGACAAGGCCGAGCTGGGAAACTCACCGCCACCAACAACACGTTCCTTAGCTCAACGAGCGGTTGGAAAGGTGCCGAGACGGCTTTCGCGACTAGCTCCAAGACTTTCCTCAATGGAGGACGCCGGACAGGCGGAGCGCCTGCTGAGGAGACTGCAGCTGCCACAATTTCATGCGCAGCTGTACCAACAAACCATCACCGAGGTCCTCGATATGACTTTCGTGTCGGTACTCCAGGTAACTTTCGCTCTTGTTCCCCTTTATATGTGCTTGATTTGATATGTAGCTGACAAGCTGATTTGCGCAGATGGCCAATGGGGTCCTCGCCCTCCGCGATTCAATGGTTTAGACATGTGACATGCTCATGCATTCCCAGGAGAGGGTGGACAAGTTCCGGGGGCAGTGCAAAGAATTAACCAAGAAATTTACCTGAAAGCTAGAGGAAGCCAAGGCCCGGGAAAATGACTTAGGCGGCAAACTCCTCGCAACCAAGGTCGATCGGGACGAGTGGCAGGCCCGGTTCAAGGAGGTAGAGAGCAAGGCGGCGGTTGAGCATGACCGAGCCTTCGCGTCTGAGGCCAAACTGGCCGTTGTCTCGACCAGACTGCAATAGGCCGAGGAGAGGATGGAGAAGCTAGTCCGCCAGCTTAAGGATGTCGATGATCGGACCGACGCGGCGATGGTCGAGACCTAGGCTGCTGTGGGAAGGGCCACCTTGGCGGAGATGGCGGCAGGTGAAGCTGAGCAAAGGTGGGCCAAAGCAGTGGCCCAAGCCTAGGATGCTGGGGCTCGAGCGGAGGAGGCCGAGAGCCGGGCCTGGGGAGCTGAAGAACGAGTCCGGGAAGCCGAGGCCTGGGCTCAAAATGCTGTCACTAAGTTCCGATGGTCGCCAGAGTTTGAGCAGGAAGTGACCGAGGCCAGCATCGACGCTTATGCACAAGGCTTCAACCAATGCAAGGCGAAGGTGTCAGAGGTCTTTGGATTTAGTAACTCTGATCTTGAAGCCATCCAGCCCGAGGACCTGGACGACAAGGGGTCGGAAGGGGACGTGGCCAGCGAAGAGTCGGGGCCTGGTGTACCCTAGATTAGGAACTCTTTGTATCATTTTCTCTTCTTTTTGTAACTGACTTCGAGTCGGATCTTGTAACTGCCAAGGATATTAATGAAAAGGAAAAAGTTTTTGCTTAAAAAGTTTCTCTTCATTCCTTGCAATTGTCTCATGTATCTGTAGTGTCGCCGTAGTTCTATAGACTTAGGCTTGGTAGTGAGCGGCTACTACCCCTCCCCCCCGCAGTCCACCCCGGGCCCATAGGGGCTTGTGTTGCTAACTGAGTCCCTCACATTTCAGGCACCCGACAGGGCAGACGTGGTGGGTTACTGCAAACTATAGAGGACCTGAATGTATTTAGGGGCCTTTTAGAACTGCTTCAGGGGCTTGCCGACGAACCCAAGAAACGACTTCATGGGCATGAGGCTGTTAGATCTATGAACCATCTCGGGGGTTTGCGTGCCAACCCGATGGGTGACTCGGTCGGGTATGGGGCTGTTAGAAACTTGAACTGACTCGGGGGCGTCTCCTTGCCGGACCGAGTGGTGTCCCGTTAGCCGCGAGGCCGACGAGGTCCTTTTGAACTGCCTCGGAGGTTTGTGTGCCGGCCCGAGAGGTGACTCAATCGGGTATGGAGCTGTTAGGGACTTGAACCGACTTAGGGGCATCTCCTAGCCGAACCGAGTGGTGTCCCATTAGCCGCGATGCCGATGAGCTCCTTTTAAGCCGCCTCGGGGATTTGTGTGCTGGCCCGAAGGGCGACTCGATTGGGTATGGAGCTCTTAGGGACTTGAACCGACTCAGGGGCGTCTCCTAGTCGGACCGAGTGGTGTCCCGTTAGCCGCAATGCCGACGAGCTTCTTTACATAATAAGTCCTTATGTACAGGGGTGAGCCGAGAGTAATGTTGAAAAAACCCTTTATTGCCAATCATGAAGGGGATACATTATTGATAATATTGGCGAAGGTTATCTGCATTCCAAGTATATGAGATGGGTCGCCCGTTGAGCTCTTCGATATGGTACGCTCTTCGGTGAAGCATCTCGGTAACGCGGTAGCGACCTTCCCAATTAGGAGATAGTTTGCCCCCTTTCGTCGGTTTGGACACCTCGGCCTTCCTGAGGACTAGATCTTCGGGGTGGAATACCTTGGGATGCACCCGGGCATTGTAGTATTTGGCTGCTCGCTGACGGAAAGTTGCCATCTGGAGCCACGCTCAGTCGTGCACCTCATCGATGAAATCGAGGTTGGCTCTCAGTAGTGTGGGATTATCTTTTTTGTTGTAGGAGTCCACCTGGGGACTTGGCAAGCCAACTTCAATGGGGATGACCGTCTCAGACCCGAAGACGAGACTAAAGGGGGTCTCGCCCGTCGAAGCCCTTGGAGTCGTATAATACGCCCACAACATGCTGGGAAGCTTCTCTACCCACCGGCCCTTGGAGCCATCCAGCCAAGTTCTTAGTCCCCGAAGGATGGTGCGGTTCATAACCTTGGCCTCCTCGTTGGTCTGCGGGTGGCCGATGGAAGTAAGCCGGTGGCAGATGTTCAACTCGGCGCAGAAAGTCTTGAATGCAGCATTGTCGAACTGTCGGCTGTTATCGGTGATGACAGCTAAGTTAAACCAAAAATTTATGCCTCCTTGCAGTCTAACCCAGTCGGAGATGATCATGGGTTAATGGTCTTACAAATTTTTTTTAAATTGAGTTGAGTATGTTTTCTGTAGCACCTGCCAGCCAATCAAAGTAATTTCCCATAGTTTACATTCTATGCAAATGTAGAGGTGTTGATAATGAAATAATTTAAATGTCATGCTTCCAATAACTGGAGAACAGTCGTAATCGGAAAACCCTTGGGGGAAAAACATAAAGGACTCGCCAGGGAGCAAAATAGCTACATAACAAAGAAATTAAGAACTACGACCTTGCTAACACAGCAGAGACAGTTATTGTTAAGGGAAATCGTGTGGACGAAGAAATTCCTCAACAACTATAACTGAGCACGAAATTGGTTCCCTCCGAAGAATAAGAACTAAGAAACCCTAGCGAAAATAGCTAGGAAGGGAAAAATTAGGGAGCGCGTACCTCTTTCGGTGGCTTTCTCGAGGAGCTCCTCAGGAAGAGGAGAAGTTTATGGGAAGAGGATGAAGACCCACAGGATAATTTCTAAGGAAGAGGATGAAGACCAAACCGAGAAGCAGGCACAGATCCGCTTGATCCTCTTCGTCCATGCGGAGTGAAGAGTTGGGAGAACTCTCGGAAGCATCCACAGAAAGAAGGCCGGAGTGGAAGAGCAAGGCTCAGAAGTCGGCCTCCAGATTTTGGGAAACCCTAGTCGCGAGAAGAGGAAGATGAAGACCGAGACTGAAGAAAAGATCGTGCTTATAACTTCCCCGGGGTGCCTGAATAGCTATAGTGCATCCACAAAAAGAAGGCCGGAGTGGAGGAGCAAGGCTCAGAAGTCGGCCTCCAAATTTTGGGAAACCCTAGTCGAGAGAGAAGGAGGATGAAGATCGAGACGGAAGAAAAGATCGTGATTTTAACTTCCCCCGGGTGCCCCTGGAATAGCTATAGTGACGGAACAGGCCATTCCATGGGGTCCGGTGGAATACAAAAATGGGATTAGGGGCATTGACGAGAATAAGCAAATCAGTGGGGCCCACGATCGATTTAAGCTACCATTTGGGGGAATAAGTTGGAATAGAGCCCTATTCCAGGCGAGAATAGGGCATCCAAACGCAACCTAAGAGTATTATACATGGTCAATAAAGTGGGAATGGAATAGCAAGCAGTACCCAATAATAAGATTGTGTTTGGATCGTTGGTTTGAATCCAATGCAATCCAATGTTTGGAAGGAGGAAAAAAAAATTCTTATGTCGAAGAAGCTAGGATTGGCAAACCCAGGGAAAGAGGCGTGGGACTGGGAAGAAGATGATCTAATTCCACCTTAATGGCAAACCCAAGGAAAGCGGCGTGGGACTGGGAAGAAAGTGATCTAATTCCACCTTAGTTCTAATCCAATCCTATCCCAATCGAATCTCCATGCCAATCCTAGCACTGAATGGGGTCGGGTGCTGAAATTACCATCCCTAAAAATTTGGTAGTATGCCATAAACATATATGCTTCTAAACTTAGCACCATCTCAATCTATGATGACAACCATTATGTAAGACCATTGGTATAATTTTGCATTTGAAAAATATAGAAAATATTGCAAAAGCATACCTACGTACATCATTAAAATGCCTATCAATTGGGGTTAAAAAAAAATTCAAAACAATATATCGGGATTATGAATTCATTAATTGTAACAAATTATAGGTTCTATGACCTAAGGGAATGCTAAAATACCTTTGCTTGAAGTCTTTAATTCTTTTAATTCTTGTTTTGATTGAAGGGATTATTTAGCACAATTTGTGAAAAAAGTAAAATAATCAAACTACAAATATGACCCAAAACCTAGCAAATTGCTAATTATTATAATAGCTAGAAGTTGGTAATGAATTTACCCTTGCTGATCCAAGAGTAAAGTTACTTGAAACACTATATTATTTTTCATTTTACTAGAAATGATGCTTCTCTTATCCATTGTTTGTTAATGTCACATTTGGATGAAAGCTTAACTATCTGAGAGTAACTAGGCTAAAAAGGCCACTTACTAGATTTAAAAAAAAAAAAAGTAATTTTCTATATCTTGTAATGAATACATTCTTAAACTTTGAGTGGGGCAATGCGTTAGGCTTCTACCACTATGACATTTAGGAAGGATTAAATGTATGTAGCTTTATCCATGCGAGTGGAAAGATTATTTTTATATTTGAAACATTTGATATGCAGTTCGCTATGGAGCAATATTACCGTTACACCAAGGCTCCTCCTAATATTCCAAAACTTAACATAGGTTTGCTAAAACTATGATCCAACTATTATGTTACGTCATAAGTCAATAATGATAATCTAGTTTGCACATTAAAGTTTATGTATTGGTTATCCATATCTCAGATCAAATCTAATTACCAAAAAAATCAATAAAACTAGTTAAACTTGATAGAAGACCAACAAAATACCATGATTAGTTTTTGACATTTTTATCCAATTTAAGGGACAAGCTCAAAATTGGATCATGCCCTAATCTGGCAGGCAACCCTAACCTGCTGTAGCCTAAGTGATTAAGCAGGTTTATCTCTCTTTCATATAAGATCCTGTAAGCTCAATTTCTTCAGTAATGCATTAAGAAATTTTAATAATACTTTATTCCAATCATTTGTAAAGTGCATCAATATTGTAGACTGGCTCATTGTCAAATGATTCAAAGTTATCATCGGAGCATGACATCGTTTTTTAAATTAACTTGCTAAACAATAGCCAGGTTTTGATTCTGTTCTCATGCAAGGAGCCTCCCTGCTGTATCTGGCATGGTAGATCATCAATCTTAAAATTCACAGGATGATTGCGGATGATATAATCTGTCTGATTCACTGGGCTAACAAAAAATCGGCTGAGCTAGACCTTGTCATCCTTAACCATTAAGCAACGCTTAGAGGTAAAGAAGTTTTATCAACTGTCTATTACAAGAAAACACTCCACATTTGTCACTACAATGCAATGTTTTTTTGTTTATTTATTTTTAATTTTAAGAGATTAGGCATCAACTTAATTACTTTCATCAAGCAAATGAAGGAAAAGACAGAGTGCAAGCTATTAAGGAACCATAAGAGAACAAGAAGAGAGAAAAAGGGAAACTGATACAGGTAGGAATATATCAGCTTCTACATATTTATCAGGCCAAACAGAAACTTTTGGTTCCTTTTGATTTTATCAGAAGATGGTCGAGTCCATTATTTATTGAGGAAGTGTATGCTGTCAATCGATTTCTTTACAGTGTTCTGTTTGAGAAAATCTCTCTGTCAACCGATTTCTTTACAGTCTTCTATTTGAGAAAATCTCTATGTTCCTCTCTAACCATATCAACAAGTAGATAGTCGAAACTAAATTTCTTTCTGAGGTCATTTTCATCTGTTCCTGCCAAAAATCATAAACTGCACCAGGAACTTAGGTAAATTGAGCTGCCAAAAATTATAAACAGCGCCAGGAACTGAGGTAAATTGAGAAGCCGGGTGAAAAAGCAAACGATTAATGTTGTCCTCCTGTTCGCATGAAACAAACCATTGGAGCTAACCAATTATTTTTTTGAAGTATTCAGCTGTTAGAATCCTCTGTTTGGAAAGGAGTATATTTAAAGTTTTTTTTTTCGGCTGTTAGAATCCTCTGTTTGGAAAGAAGTATTTTTGGTTTTTTTTTTTTCCCCTTCAGGTAGAGGGGTACTCCAAATTCATTCCAGGTGTTGATTGGTGTTGCCTCCGAAGTTCAACATCTTGTAGCAGCTATTCACTATGATCCTCTGTTTGGAAAGAAGTAATTTTAGGTTTTTTTTTTTTTTCCCTTCAGGTAGAGGGGTACTCCAAATTCATTCCAGGTGTTGATTGGTGTTGCCTCCGAAGTTCAACATTTCGTAGCAGCTATTCACTGTGATGAACTCGTTATGGTCCCATCTCCATCTAATAGAATCAACTACACTTTAAGTAAACACATTTTGCAGTAAATCAATGAGTTCTATTAGCTCCTCATTATTAGCACCCTGTATGTTGGAGAAATCAAATTCAGGATTCCAATTCAAATTCTCCAAAGGCTGAAAGAGAACTGAGGTTATGACCTTATTTCTATATTATAGCCAAGGCATATATAGAATGAGGTATTATTTTCTTTAGCGGCGGCTTTGGGAGAAGCCAGCAACCATTTCAGAACTCAATTATTCCTCCATTATCTAAACAAGATTGCACTCCCATTTTGAGTCTGATTAGGTATGCTGCATTACCTGAAGTTAACCTCTAGCTAGAGGGAAAAAAATGTTTCCCTTTTCATATATCCTACTACAACCTGCTTCTCAACTTTCTCAATCAAGATCTTGCATTGTGATTTTCTTAGTTTAATTGATTTGCCATCCAAAAGTAGTATAAAACAATTTAGATGGAGCATTTATCATCAAAGTAAGATGCAGGATGGAGAGAATTATTAGGTCCCCTGGGAGTTAGCATCCATTCACGCAGAGCATAAAGTGGTTCTGGGTCGAGTCTGGCTCACCAACAACCAACCATAGGGTTGAGTCAGACCCGGTGAGGCCTTTTCAAGTCCCAACTCAGGACCTGGACTTCAATCTACATTACTAGATTAGGACTAGATTTTGTTAACAAAACATGCAATGGCTTTGTTTCAGTTAGAGCACCTCAAATCTTCCTCACATGAGGAAAAAAGACCATCCTTTTGGCTTCTCCCAAGCAAGTCCTGGTTAAAACATTAGACAAGAGATTTCAATAGACCAGAATAAAAACCATTCTTAGCACCATAATTTGTCAAATAATGATCTTGAATAGCATTTTGTGGTTTAAACAGATTGTCTAAATACGTGATTGAGTTGACAGATAAATAAGAAATGCAGAATATGAAAAACACGTTTTGCTGGAGTTGAGTCACAAATTGGGTGCGGGGACTACCCTAAGCTTTGCTGTGAACAGCATGTAGATTATGATGTGTTATTTTCCAAGAGTAGATCTTTCTTGTAGCTAAAAATGGATATACTAGGCGTTCAAATGGAGGCACCCATGGAAAACTCTGCAAAAAAAGCATCTAGTGTTGTAGCCAAATCACTTTTGAGGAGCCTCAAGCGACAGAAATGCTTCGTTGGCCTTCAGAGGAATGATAGGGACCGCCTCCTTCAGCCGGAAACCTGCAAGAAAAGTCCCGGACTGGTGGTTCCGGCGGACCCTCCGACGCTCAAGTCAGCGATCTGAGAACAGGAATTTTTTAATGAAAGAGTAGAGATTGAGCCCCCCCCTTCCTCGTTGGGGGATTGGGGTCTTTATATACCTGTTCGGGGGTCCCTCTTACCCTTCACTGGTAACATCCGAGTAATATCTTCTGTTCTTCATAGGTGGGCGTACTAACTGCTAAACGTATGTCATAAGTACGCCTCTTAATTTTTTGGAAACTGTCCGTGACCTTAGTAATTGCCGGTTCATAATATTTGGTGACCGCCCGTGATCTTGGTAAAGCCACGTGGAATTCCTTGAAGCAAGCGGATGCTTGTCGGCCTCTGCCGCCGAGGCCGACGCCGAGACCGACGCCGAGACCGAGACCGGCACCACGTCGAAGTAGGCCACGGCCGATACCAAGATCGAGGTGGGCCGTGGAGGAGAAGGGCCCAAGGCCGCGCGGAGGTCGATGCCGATGCCGTTGCCGAGACCGACGCCGTGTCGAAGCGGGCCGCGGCCGACACCAAGATCGAGGTGGGCCATGGAGGAGATGGCCTAAGGCTGCACGGAGGTCGATGCCGATGCCGTTGCCAAGACCGACGCCGTGTCGAAGCGGGCCGTGGCCGACACCAAGATCGAGGTGGGCCATGGAGGAGATGGGCCCAAGGCCACGCGGAGGTCGATGCCGATGCCGTTGCTGAGACCGACGTCGTGTCGAAGCGGGCCGCGACCGACACCAAGATCGAGGTGGGCCGCAGAGGAGATGGGCCCAAGGCCGTGCGGAGGTCGATGCCGACGCCGTTGCCGAGACCGACACCGTGTCGAAGCGGGCCGCGGCCTACACCAAGATCGGTGGGCTGCGGAGGAGATGGGCCCAAGGCCACGCGGAGGTCGATGCCGATGCCGTTGCTGAGACCGACGCCGTATCGAAGCGGGCCGCGGCCGACACCAAGATCGAGGTGGGCCACAGAGGATATGGGCCCAAGGCCATGCGGAGGTCGATGCCAACGCCATTGCTGAGACCAACGCCGTGTCAAAGTGGGCCGTTGCCGAAGCCGACGTGACGCCGTTGCTGAGACCGACGCCGAGACCGAGACGGGCGGAGTGCGCCGGACCATGTGACATTGAGCTCGCGATTTCTCATCTCGTGGGTCATGTGGGTCCCAAGGTACATCCGTTGGGGAGAGAAGGATGATATTGAGTTGAAGCCAACTATCCCTCGTAGAGTGTCGAGTATGGAGTGCTTGCGTGGTCCTGCTCATGCCCTTGGATGAGCTTGCATGGCACTGTTCACGTACAAGGCTCTGTTCACTTGCATGGCACTGTTAACGGCGAGGGAGTTTGGAGGTGTTGGCCATGGAGCTATCGGCCTTGGAGTGTCGGCCTTGGAGGTGTCGGCCTTGGAGCTGTTGGCCATGGAGCTCTCGGCCTTGGAGCTTAGAGCAATTGGGTGCGCGTGGCTTTATGAGGCCATAAACGCTACCGTGGCCGAAGGCCCTTTGGAGGCCAAAGGGGGCTCCATCGGTTTCCTTCCTTATGGTTCTCTAACAGCGTTGGATCAGCCACATCAGATGCCCCCTCGCCCCTGGAATGAAGCGGGCCCACCCCAGCAAGGCTAAAGGGGCGTTACCTCCCAAGTGGCTGATCCCCATCTGACTTTGGGTCTTCAACTTTTGACATGATGTTAGGATGTGGATCCCCATCCATATGTCATGGAAGTAGAGGGCCAATGAGGCCGCAATGATACTCCTGATGTAGAGGGAGCCGTTGAGCCTTTTTCATAGATGTTTGCCTTTGCATTGTGCTTGATGTCGGCGCCGACTGCAGGCTTAATGGCTTGGGAGCGGATGCCCACCAATTATGAGCTGGGGAGAGTTGGCTTCTCCCAGCTGTGAGTTGTCTTAAGGCTTCTTGATAGCTGATTGGCTGTTGGCCGCTGACACAGGGTCGAGGCCGTTGAGGCTGAAACGAAGCTGCTGAGGCAAAGTTGAGGCCGTCGAGAGCCTTTTGAACCTCGGAGGATGACCCGAGAGTCGCTGGGATCCGACCATGCTCGGAGCCTTTAACCCTGGAGGGTGATTTGAGAGTCATCAGGTGCCTTTTTCTTTAAAGAAATTGGTCTCTTTCTACAGGGTTGATGACCTGCCCCTTAGGGAACCATGATAATCGAAGGCGGGGGGAACCAGTGCTGCAATCCGAGGGCAGCTGGAATGGAATCCGTAGGAGGCCTTGGGTTTAGAGTGCCGACGCAGAGGCCGGTCTTTGGAGCCGATGCGGAGGTTGGTCTTTGGTGCCGACGCGGAGGTTGGTCTTTGGTGCCGACGCGGAGGCCAGTCTTCTGTGCCGACGTGGAGGCCGGTCTTTGGTGCCGACGCGGAGGCCGGTCTTTGGTGTCGACGGGAGGTTGGTCTTTGGTGCTGACGCGGAGGCCGGTCTTTGGTGCTGATGCGGAGGCCAGTTTTTGGTGCCGACGCGGAGGCCGGTCTTCTGTGCCGACGTGGAGGCCGGTCTTTGGTGCCGATGCGGAGGCCAGTCTTCTATGCCGACGTGGAAGCTGGTCTTTGGTGCTGACGCGGAGGCCGATCTTTGTGCCTGTCTGGCCAGGGCTTTTGGTGTCGACACGGAAGCCGGGCTTGGCTGTGCTGATGCGGAGTCGGGCTTGAGTGTCGAGGGGAGACTCGGGCTTGAGTGTGCCGACGCAGAGCCAAGCTTGGAGGTGCCGACGTAGAGCCGGCCTTGGAGGTGCCGACGCGGAGCCGGGCTTAAGTGTGCCGATGCAGAGCCGGGCTTGGAGGTGCCGACGTGGAGCCAGGCTTGAAGGTGCCGATGCAGAGACGGGCTTGGCTATGCCGACGCGGAGCCGGGCTTGGCTGCGCCGACGCGGAGCTGGGCTTGAATTGCCGATGCGGAACCGGTCTTTTTGTGCCGACGCGGAGCCGGTCTTAAGTTGCCGGTGCGGAATCGGTCTTTTTGTGATGACGCGGAGTCGGTCTTAAGTTACCGGTGCGGAACCAGTCTTTTTTGCCGACATGGAGTCGGTCTTAAGTTGCCGATGCGGAACCGGTCTTTGGTGCCGACGCGGAGCCGGTCTTTAGTTGCCGGTGCGGAACCGGTCTTTTTGCCGACGCGAAGTTGGTCTTAAGTTGCTGGTGCGGAACTGATCTTTTTTACCGATGCGGAGTCGGTCTTAAGTTGCCGGTGCGGAACCGGTCTTTGGTGCCGATGCGGAGCCGGTCTTTAGTTGCCAGTGCGGAACTGGTCTTTTTTTGCAGACGCGGAGTCGGTCTTAAGTTGCCGATGCGGAACCGGTCTTTGGTGCCGACGTGGAGCCGGTCTTTTGTGCCAACATGGAGCCGGTCTTTGGTGCCGATGCGGAGCTGGTCTTTGGTGCCGGTGCGGAACCGGTCTTTGTTGCCGATGCGGAGGCCGGTCTTTGGTACCGACACGGAGGCCGGTCTTCTGTGCCGACGCGGAGGCCAGTCTTTGGTGCTGACGCGAAGGCCAGTCTTTGGTCTTTTGCGACGCCAATGCAAGGTTGGTCTTGAATGCTAATGCAGAGTCGGTCTCCCCTTTGTTTTTCTTTGCGGGCTTGAACACTTTTGCCCGCTGGTGGTCTGCCCCCCAGGGAATCAAGTTGGTTGGTGAGCTAGCTTTGCTGAATCTTTAGGTCCTTAAGGAGAAATCCTGCACTGCAGCCACTTTTATGGCTCTCCAGCTGCTAGAGCTGACTTTGAAACTAGGCTTGCTTGCCTTCTTTTTTCTCTCCATAGCGTTGCAGTGATCATTCTCCATGTTGTGGACATCATTTCCTTTTCCTTCTTCTCTATAGGGAGTTAATTCAGAAGGCTGATCAAGCCTTTCCATGGTAAGATCTGTACAGCTGATCCTTTTGATGATGGAATCTTTACAGGGGATGGCGAGAAGTGGTCTCACTGAAGAAAGGATCTTCAAAGTGGAGTCGGTGCTGAGCTAGACACTCTCTTGGGCTCCGATGAGTTCGAGACACTCTTTAGCAAGGCTTTTGGTGACTTTAACTCCATGGTATTCTAAAGATATGTCGATATGTTCTGGGACATCAAGAAGCTTCTGAACATCGGACTGGAGGCTCAACTGAAGAAGAACCTCAAAGTGATTGATAACTTTGTGTACCAATTGGTTCTTCCTAATGCTATGGCAAGCATCCTCTGATATAGGAGAAGATTGCCATTGAAATCAAAGAGATTAGCTGCCGCTTCTGCATGGGCTCGGGAGCCAGAGGCGTCGTCGCTCGCCGATGCAAGATACGTGGATCCGGCCAAACGACCGTGGCCGGGATGGTTGTTATAGCTGGCGATGTCCGTGGGAGGAGTCGGCATGAGCATAGCTTTGGAAGACGATCATTGCAGCAGCCATAGCACAGACTTCCATCACGTGCACACAACCTCGTGCATGCAATCCACCTTCCTTCAATTATGTGAATATATTACGTGCATGTAGACGTTACCCAGCCAAGGTGGAAGCAAGAGTTGGGGGGAAAAGGAGTTGGGTGAGACGGCTGGAGCCTTATCCTTACAATTGCAAACTGGCACTCATTTGGTCACTGCGGGGAGAGGCCGGGGGCCGCCTAGAGAGTGAGGCCGCTGTGAAGTCTTGGGCCACCGTGGCTATTGGGGAACGCGGCTGCTGTGGGGGACCTGTGGCCTCTGTGAACATCGGGGGCCGCCGTGGGGCCTCGGGCCATCGAGAGAGAGAGAGGCTGGGAGCCACCGTGGAGGCCGGGGGCCGCCATGGACTTGGTAGCCGCCGTGGAGGAAATCGGGGCCGCCGTGATCTGGGGCCGCTATGGAGTCTCGGGCCGCCGTGGGATTCTTGGACCGCCGTGGGATCTCGGGGGCCGCTATGAGGGGCTTGACCGTTGAGGATGAGAGGCCGCTATGAGGGGCCGTCGTGGGATCCAGAAGCCGCTGTGAAGGGCCATCGTGGAGGAAGAGGCCGTCGTGGGATCCAGAGGCTGCCGTGAAGGGCCATCGTCGAGGAAACCGGGGCCGCCATGATCTGGGGCTGCTGTGGAGTCTCGGGCCGCCGGGCGTTACTTTTGCAACTCATGAACTTCTGCATTTAAGGCCTGAACTTGTTGATTAAGGATGGTCAGCTGGTTAATTAGAGCAGCTGAGGTTGGTGGTGAGGGAGGAGCATAGAGAGAGAGTGGTCCTTTGCTGCTCAGGGCTATGCGGATGCCCCCGGCATGATTAGTGAGGACCTTCGGCACGCACATCACCACCATGGCTATCTTAGAGGGGACAAAGACTTATAGGTCAGGGAGACAGAGCTCTCTTTCCTTCAGCATGTCCCCCCTTCCTGGCGCACCAATTTGTTGCCGCCAAATCACTTTTGAGGAGCGTCAAGCGACAGAAATGCTTCGTTGGCCTTCAGAGGAATGATAGGGACCGCCTCCTTCAGCCGGAAACCTACAAGAAAAGTCCCGGACTGGTGGTTCCGGCGGGGACCCTTCGACGCTCAAGTCAGCGATCTGGAGAACAGGAATTTTTTAATGAAAGAGTAGAGATTGAGCCCCCCCTTCCTCGTTGAGGGATTGGGGTCTTTATATACCTGTTCGGGGGTCCCTCTTACCTTCACTGGTAACAGCCGAGTAATATCTTCCGTTCTTCGTAGGTGGGCATACTAACTGCTAAACGTATGTCATAAGTACGCCTCTTAATTTTTTGGAAACCGTCTGTGACCTTAGTAATTGCCGGTTCATAATATTTGGTGACCGCCCGTTATCTTGGTAAAGCCACGTGGAATTCCTTGCAGCAAGCGGATGCTTGTCGGCCTCTGCCGCCGAGGCCGACGCCGAGACCGAGACCAGCGCCGCATCGAAGCGGGCCGCAGTGACACCAAGATCGAGGTAGGCCATGGAGGAGATGGGCCCAAGGCCGCGCGGAGGTCGATGCCGATGCCGTTGCCGAGACCGACGCCATGTCGAAGCGGGCCACGGCCGACATCAAGATCGAGGTGGGCCGCGGAGGAGATGGGCCCAAGGCCGCGCAGAGGTTGATGCCGACGCCGTTGCCGAGACCGACGCCGTGTTGAAGCAGGCCGCGGCCAACACCAAGATCGAGGTGGGTCGCAGAGGAGATGGGCCCAAGGCCATGCAGAGGTCGATGCCGACGCCATTGCTGAGACCGACGCCGTGTCGAAGCGGGCAACGGCCGACACCAAGATCGAGGTGGGCTGCGGAGGAGATGGGCCCAAGGCCACGCGAAGGTCGATGCCGATGCCATTGCTGAGACCGATGCGTATCGAAGCGGGCCACGGCCGACACCAAGATCGAGGTGGGCCACGGAGGAGATGGGCCCAAGGCCACGTGGAGGTCGATGCCGACGCCGTTGCCGAGACCAATGCCGTGTCGAAGCGGGCCGCGGTCGACACCAAGATCGAGGTGGGCTGCGGAGGAGATGGGCCCAAGGCCATGCAGAGGTCGATGCCGATGCCGTTGCTGAGACCGACACCGTGTCGAAGTGGGCCACGGCCGACACCAAGATTGAGGTGGGCTGCGGAGGAGATGGGCCCAAGGCCACGCGGAGGTCGATGCCGACGCCGTTGCTGAGACCGACGCCGTGTCGAAGTGGGCCGTTGCCGAAGCCGACGCTGACGCCGTTGCTGAGACCAACGCCGAGACCGAGACGGGCGGAGTGCGCCGGACCGTGTGACATTGAGCTCGCGATTTCTCATCTCGTGGGTCGTGTGAGTCCCAAGGTACAGCCGTTGGGGGGAGAAGGATGATATTGAGTTGAAGCCAACTATCCCTCGTAGAGTGTCGAGTATGGAGTGCTTGCATGGCCCTGCTCATGCCCTTGGATGAGCTTGCATGACACTGTTCATGTACAAGGCTCTGTTCACTTGCATGGCACTGTTCAAGTACAATGCTCTATTCACTTGCATGGCACTGTTAACGGCGATGAAGCTTGGAGGTGTCGGCCATGGAGCTGTCGGCCATGGAGCTGTCGGCCTTAGAGCTGTCGGCTATGGAGCTCTCGGCCTTGGAGCTCAGAGCAATTGGGTGCGCGTAGCTTTATGAGGCCATAAACGCTACCGTGGCCGAAGGGCCCTTTGGAGGCCAAAGGAGGGCTCCGTCGTTTCCTTCCTTCATGGTTCTCTAACAGCGTTGGATCAGCCACATCACCTAGGGAATTTGGAAAACTGAGGAGATAGTGTTACTTCATCGAATGAACCTTTATCGCTAGACCACCAAAATTAAAAGATCTCAACTTTTGGGATCTAACCTTATGATCATTGATAACCAATGTCTCCCATGGAAAATCTCAACCAGGAATCATCCAAGGGTGCTGGAAAAATGAGGAAGGAAAACATTAATTCAGTACAAGACAATGGAATTTCTCCTTTTTATAAGAAACTAAAGAGGGGAATACTAGGATGTGGTGGGATAATGGTCATTGGCAGGAAAATAGCTCTGGCTGCAAGCAATGGGAAGAGGATAAGAAGACAGTGAAAAAAGGACATGGAGAGGAGGACAAGGAGTGGGAGGGGAGAGATCAGAGGAGATGGCAGAGGACAAAGCAGAGAAGTCAGGTTACAAGATGAGAAAGATTAGGGATTGAGGATAGGGGTAGTTTTCTCCTTTTGTTAAATAATAATAATAATAATAATAATAATCAAGATATCATATAGTATAAAAATGATATAATAATGCAGTAAAGTTCTGACCTGCCAGGGCAGAACCTTTTGAATCAAATCCAACCTGACCCACTAGTAGGTGAAGGCTGCTAGAATTGTACCTGGCCGATGAACCCAATGAGTTCAGTTAGACAGGTTAGGTCAATAGGATATGGTTGTGGTTGCTACGATTATTAAATACTTGACAACAAACTTGTTTGGACCTTTTAACAAGTAATAGGAGGCATGCAGAAGTCAAACCAACAAAGATACGCATGTTTCAACTTTCAGCGGTCAAAAATAAAACAGTGTTGGATGTTAATCCTAGGGGCATCACTTAAATGCAGTTCTATAAGCTACACAACAATAGTGTTTTCACTTGTAACTTTTCCTGTTTGGACTCCAGTTGGAATGATTCTTACTAAATAAACCTTCCTCTGGTGCTGGTTCATCCATGGATGAACAAGTTTTTTTTTCGAGTGAAGCAATCTTTCTGTTGTCGCTATTTCAGAACAAGACTAGAGTCTTCTACGACGACTTACTCCTAGTCATCGGAATGTAGCTTCAACTTCTTTTTGCATGCCTGTTTGGTAGCCAATCTGTATGTTGTGTAGATATTTAAATTCTTTTGACATCCTAATCCAATTTATGGGATAAATTTTCGCAATCATATATGCTAATTCATATAAATGCACATGCATCCCCGAAAGCACATGTGCACATACAGTGATACGGGAATTTGTGAAATTTTATATTTACCACCTTTGGAATTTTTATTTAAAAAAAATAGTAACACTTTCAAAAATGACAGGCTACAACTTTCACAATGGTTGTTCTGCTTTAGGATATTTATTCAAAGGAACAACACATGCAAATGTGGTTAAGCAGAAAAAGGGACGGACTTTAGATCAAGAGAAATGCCTTTGAAAAAATTCCAACAGAATTATTTTCAAATTAGATAACAAAGAAAAGCATAACTAAATCTACAAAGATGTTAGTCCATAATTTCGTGGCATCTGTGCTATTAGGTGATAGAGCAGTTGCATGTAGTCAACACCACCAGATTCAAGACGATCATGATGCAGTAATTTCCTAGAAGAGAATGTATAACACATTGATAGGAATATTACCAAGCGAGGTGGGGACAGCCGAACATTTTCATCTTTTCCCGGAGCACGAATATTCGTCAGTTCTTTTATTCTTACAGGATTTACCTAACACAGTTATTTGTTGCAAAACTCAGTGCTGATAGAGCAAAGTTGCAAACAGAACATTCAAATTTCAAAAATACAAACTTCTTACATCAAGATCAGTATCGCGGGAGTGTTTGCCTACTATCATGCCTTCATATGTCTATGCACACACGCACAAAAAAAGAGAGAGAGAGAGAGAGAGAACATATAAGAAACATCACCAAAAGTGTATTTGATAATCTTGAACAAATAAAGTATTACTAGATCAAGTACCTCCATGCCAGGAGAGACAGAGAATTCCACGGGCTTCTAAACTCATGAGTGCATCAGCAGTAATGATTCCATTACCCACTGATACCTGTTTATGAAGCAAGTCAAGATGTAACTTAGGCATCAATTTGAAGAAGACTGGATATTGCCATCAGGGCAGAAGTAAACCCATAAGACATTGAATTGCAACCAAAGAAGCATAGCTCTTCTTGTTAGTTTGAACGTGTAATCAATCATATGGACAAAATAAGTAAACAAACAAACAATTGCAACTGAGAGCAAGGTTTGATAACTTGTTAATCTAACATGTTTTTGCATCCATTGATCAGTCTGATTCATCAATCCTCTCGTAAGTTTATCGTCATAGATTGAAGAACTACCGGAGGCTGTTGGACTATGGAATGAGTAAACAATAAATAGGATTCAAACTTATTTTCCTTTTCCAGACCAACCAAAAGAGATGATAAGCTCTATGACGTAACTCTGGAAGAACACGAACGCAAGGGTTTTCACTGATAACATGACCACAACTGGGACTGTTATGCATAGAACTATGATTTGATGTTCTCAATGTCAGCAAAGTAACATTGTCTCAGTATCGGTTGACTTCTAAGTTTATTTCATGGGAACCACTGCCTACCACCTCTTTCTCATTGGATTAAAGTGAGCATCAATGGTCTTGTCATCAAAGCTGACAGGATACTCGAGCAGGTTTTGTTTTTCAGACTAATGGCGCTTAGTTGTTCACAGACGGGTTGCAATACTATCTGCACTTGCCCATTGTTTGCTGAAGCATGGGCAGGGGGAAGCTTTGCACAGTGCTACCAACTCTGGCTTTTCTTACTCAATCCTTGAAAGTGATCATCTTACCCTTGTCAACATGTTGCAGAAGGGTAAGCAAATCCCTTGGATGATTAGGCTTCTTGTGCAGGATATCTGAGATCTTTTACAATCATTTCAACAGCGTATGGTGCAACATGTCTACAGGTAGAGTAATACCTTGGCATACTGGCTAGCAAACTTTTTAAGATACAAAGGCACAAATTATATTTTCCTTTTGAGTTTGTATAACTAATGTATAGTGACAGCTTGGCCACGACCTTGCAATGCCAGTGCTGAGTGGTGTAATAACCATTAATCTCAAATTAAAAAAAAAAAAACCTAGCTGCTTCTTAGCTGCAAATGGCATGAACATAACCCTTCGGCTGTAAAACAGTGATTGACATGCAGTCTAATGTGTTGGCTGCACCTCATAATAATTTTGTTAACTAAAAATCATGTCTAAGCAAAAACAAGCCAACAATTCTATTATCCAGGTGGGAAAAAAGAATTTTAATAAAAAAATCCACATTATGTGTCATATTCTTATGTTAGAAAAGTAATTCACAAGTAATAAACAAAATAGAGAAGCAGCCATAGAATTACAAACAAGATCAAGGAAAAGGAAGTGAACACCACTAGGGGTAGCAGCAGAACAAGTCAACAGGTGTATGGATCAGGCCAATCTTCTCCCCCGAGGCCCAACTGGCTTTTATCCAAAACAACCATCCCACTACCAGGTTGCGTTACTTCCCTTGAAACTGCTGATGAGTTGGTTAAAGACCGACCCGACCATGGAGAAGAGAAAAGAAATTATCTGGAAAAGGAAAGCACAGAAGGGCAATGAACACTGAGAGCCTTCAGTGATGACAAGTAACAAATAATGGCAGGCCCTAGAAGTGCAACAAGTGAATGGTGACAAGACAATAGGTTGTGACTGGGTGACAAGCAGTAGCAACGTGTAGTAGAGGTGATAGGAGCATAGCCAAACAACAAGGATAAGAAGTCAAGGAGAAAGGTAAGATTACGTGAGAAGGAAAGAGAAGGGTGCAGAAGAGGGCAAGTGGAGCAGGAAGAGGGAAGGAGGCAGGGAAGATATAAAGAGAGAAGTGAAGAGGAGAACTGAGATGGGAGAACATGAGATAAAGGGGAAGAAAAATATGTACAAAACAAGATTTCTCTGCATTCCTCATCCCAAACCCGGATAAAAGGGGTTGTTGTAGGTTGATGGCCAACTTAAAACTATAGTTACATCTTATGAACAGCTAGGATCCACTCAACCTATGTTGACCTGTCACGCCCCAGACCCAAAAATTTTGAGCTAGGGTGACAACCCGTCGCGTGCCGGGCACGCAAGGCGTCCCGAAACATGACACTGAATTCAAGAAAAGCAACAACCTATATATCATTCAAGTCCATGTCTTTAATACAATCCATAACTAAAACTTTGGGCTACAAGCCCTACACATAAGCATTACTGGGGTTACATCAACATATGAATCCACAAAATAGAAGCTCCAACGAACCTATGGTTCCTTACACACCACAATAATATAGTCTGGGCATCGAGCCCTACACATAAATACACTGGTATAGCAATAAAACAAAATCTATATTTTATTTGAGTTGAGGTCCATCACTCCAACATGTTATTCTCAAATCTCATGGTCCTGTAGCAAAAACATTATAATATTTTTGTGAGATTACTCTTAGTAAGTAAACCACGTTATACAGTCAAATCATAGCATAGCAATCAATAAGCATATAAATGATCTGCATGCATAAACATTTCACAATTACTCAAATATGCAATGTAAGTAAACCCATCATTGTTATATTATATCATATGTGTCCCAAGGCCCTGCAATGCCCCATAACAAAGGAGAGTCGTTGTGGCACATATAAATATAATTCAAATCATTTGCGCTCATCATTGTTGTATTATATCATAGCAAATTATCAGTGCATATAAAGCATTCCAATTGTTATATTATATCATATGTGTCCCACGGCCCTGCAATGCCCCATAACAAAGGAGAGTCGTTGTGGCACATATAAATATAATTCAAATCATTTGCACTCATCATTGTTGTATTGTATCATAGCAAATTATCAGTGCATATAAAGCATTCCAATTGTTATATTATATCATATGTGTCCCACGGCCCTGCAATGCCCCAAACAAAGGAGAGCCGCGGCGGCACATATAAATATAATTCATTCTTTTGCATTCACAATCACTCCATTATGCAATGTAAGTATTATATCATGCGTGTCCCACGGCCCTGCAATGCCTCATCTGAGCACATCCTCTAGATGTGTATGGCCATAGCAAAGGAGAACCGCGGCGGCACTTATGAATATAATACCAATCATTTGCATCCATAACTGCTCAATTATACTATATAAGTAAACCCACTATTTATACTCTCAATGGTAACTGTAATTGTGACCCACGGCCCTGCAATATCTCAATAATGTACCAACAGGCATCCCCCTACTGAAGTAGGGTCGAAATGCCATAGTATACTAACAAGTATCCCCCCTGCTGAAGTAGGGTCGAAATACCATAGTATACTAACAAGTATCCCCCCTACTGAAGCAGGGTCAAAATACCATAATGTACCAACAAGTATCCCCCCTACTGAAGTAGGGTCGAAATACCATAATGTATCAACAAGTATCCCCCCTACTGAAGCAGGGTCGAAATACCATAATGTACCAACAAGTATCCCCCCTACTGAAGTAGGGTCGAAATACCATAATATACCAACCGGTATCCCCCCTACTGAAGTAGGGTCGAAATACCATAGCATACCAACAAGTATCCCCCCTACTGAAGTAGGGTCAAAATACCATAGTGTATCAACAAGTATCCCCCCTACAGAAGTAGGGTCGAAATACCATAGTGTACCAACAAGTATCCCCCCTACTGAAGTAGGGTCGAAATACTAGGATATGACATGATAAAGGAGAGCCGCGGCGACACATAACAGTACCTCACATCACATCAATACATCAATACATCAATCATGTAGCAAAACAGTGGATTATACTTACTGGATAATATATCACATCAATGTCATACTAACTGCATCTCTCATGCATAGCAACAGCATCTCACATGCATAGCAACAGCATAGCATCATCATGCATAATAACTGCATCTCTTATGCATAGCATCCACACATGAAATCATAGTACATAAATGGCATGTATTCATAATATTCATCTACTTACAAATTTAGCCAATAACAATTCACAATTTAACTACGCATATCCTGAAATAAATTATTAATAAACTGATAACTGGCTTACTTACCTCAGTACGCAATCCAACAGGTATAAATCAGCTAGTCAAATGTCTGAGCACCTACAGGGTCATTTATACAATTAATTTATTAGCAACGAATATTAAAATGACCCTTAGAATTTCTACTCAGACTAGTTCACGGGCCCTACATTGGGCTCGAATATCTCCCACTACACACACCCGATTGGGGAATTAAAAATACCCCATGAAACTAGAATTCACCAAGATTCTAGCCATATAAATATTTTTCTAAACCCGACCCGTTACAGGGCCCAAAAACCAGCCCAAACTACCTATGCTGCCCAGCCCAAAAGGCCTGAACCGGCCGGCCCAGCCGGCCCGGTTCAGCCTTTTATCACCCGATCCCCTGTTTCTTCCGAAACAGGGGATTGAAAAGACGCCGGCGGCCAGGGCCGCCGCCGGCCGAATCCACGGCGGTCCGGCCACCGGAGGCCGGGCCAGAGCCGGCCGCCGCCACGGCCGGCCACACTTCCTCTATCATTCTCTCTAAATCATCCTCTCACTCTCTCCTGATACTCTTTCTCTTCCTCTCTCCTGATACTCTTTCTCTCTCTCTCAGGCTCTCTCTCCTCTCTCTGGTTCTCCTTCTCTCTCTCTCAGGCTCTCTCTCTCTTGAGAGGCAGGGGATTACCTGATAGAAGCGGACGCCAGGATGATGGAGGGAGTCCCCCTCCATCATATAAATAGTCCCCTATGCAACGCTTCAGTTCATGGACTCGGAAACCCATCAGACACGACTCGGGAATCCAAGCGACATACAGGGAATTTAAATGTCATAATAACACTAGGTGCCACCCCAATTAAATACCATCCCAATTAAATACCGAGAGTTATCCTCCCTACAATTAAATTACCGGGGGTTTACATTCTCCCCCCCTTATAAAAATTTCGGCCTCGAAATTTGCTATACATCCAGTAGAATACAAATCCAGATTTTCTATCTCATTATCAGCTAGAATTCATTCAAAAGTCACAGTCATCGTTACATCATTGATCGGTAAAACTTCCAAATGATCTTCAACCTGAAATTTCAAATCTTTCTTTTTGACATCAACATAACTTTTCTATTGACTTTGAGTTCCATGAAGCTGCTTTAATTAACAATACATAACTTTTCTATTGACTTTGAGTTCCATGAAGCTGCTTTAATTAACAATACATTTCATAATTGCTACACCAGCTCAGTCCAAAATTGTCTCTCTCTCAAACATTTCAATATGAAGGGAATCTACACCTTATATCATAGACAATTAGAAGTTATAGTAATCCCTTATGACTTGAAAGTGATAATAGATGTACCCTTAACCATAATCCATAACGGATCATAATCAAAATAAAATTATCTCCCTCCTTTTTCCTAGAAAAGATTCATGTTACTTATGGCTGATTGATAATTTATCCATCCTGGAGAAAATATCTACATGGACTATGAAGAAAGGTACAATATGTATGCACAATAAATTAATGAACAGATATCTTGATTTAGAAATCTATTAACAGATAAAATTCCCACAAATTCTTTATCAGCGAAATTTATCTTGTTCTTATTACTACTAAAATCTTTTACTGTCTAACATCAAAATATTTGATCATTTATAGCCAAAATCAGTTCTAAAGATTAATAGAGTCTACTGCTCTCAAAAACTTATACAGTAATTATCTCAGAATTTAAAATTTTATAATCTTCCTAATTGATCCATCATGATATAATATGCAGTCAACTATTTTATTAACAGTATCAACCATCTGCATATCTAGCAAGGTAACAATCAGTTTTGAACATGCAATATCCATAATAAAAGTTCTCTTAGTAAAATTCACTAAATATACTTATCCATCCAGACTCAAATTCAGACAGTACTCAATTGCAATTGATCAAAATATGTAGTTAACTATTTTATTCCCAAAATATCATCAATATTAATCATTCATATAACCAGCAGATTAGCTCATAATCTTAACTTACAATATCAAGAATGTAAGTTCTACAAATAAAATTCATTTTATCCATTCACATTCAAATTCAGATTTAATACCTCCAAATCCACATATCAACTCAATTGCAATATGAACATAATGATGATCTTAGTCATGTTAGTCATCAATTGAAATTTTCCACTACTATGTCATATTCCATATATTCATCTGTCTTTTATTGCATATCCAATTAAAATTTCATCTACCCATATTATTTAAAGGTCTAAAATTGCTACGAATCATTTCCAACAAGTTTAATGGGGCTAAAACCTCTAGAAGCCCCTTGACCTCCCACTGATCAAGGCTACCAGCTAGGGAGCCCACATAATATTATTGACTTGCGATGGTTCATTCTCAATTCCTATCAAACTTGTAATTCAATTAATATCTTGATAAACTTTAAATTTCAAGCTCCCAAAGCATAATTCATGAAATTCCTTGAAAGTCATAATTGTTTCAATGTCATCCAAGTATTTTGCCTAGAGTGTCATTATGCATATGTCCCTAAGATCATAACCTGGGTCTTGTGGGTTATGGGCCCACCATGCTTCGCTGCGCACTCTGATGCTGCACGTCCTGCATAGACTGCGCCATACTCGAGAGAGCTTGAAGCATCTCAGACTGGAATCGCTGGTGCTCAGTTCCTACTGGGTTGGCAGGGGCCATACCTCCAGTAGTTCCTTGACCCACGGCTGATCAGCATTACCGGCCAGAGAGTCCTCCTCATACAGTTGGCTCCTAGTATGGCGAGCCATAACTATTTTCTGATAAATTAGATGTGGTTAATATCATCATAAACTAAAGTGTCAGGTGTCTCTAAGTATAATGTCATCAAAATATGTTCTCTCCGTGTTATCATGTCAATATGTCTATGTCCCTAGGGTCATAAGTCTCTACCTGTTATCATGTCAATATGTCTGTGTCCCTAGGGTCATAACCTGAGCTCTGATACCATAAAGCTGTCATGCCCCAGACCCAAAAATTTTGAGCTAGGGTGACAACCCGCCGCGTGCCGGGCACGCAAGGCGTCCCGAAACATGACACTGAATTCAAGAAAAGCAACAACCTATATATCATTCAAGTCCATGTCTTTAATACAATCCATAACTAAAATTTGGGCTACAAGCCCTACACATAAGCATTACTGGGGTTACATCAACATATGAATCCACAAAATAGAAGCTCCAACGAACCTATGGTTCCTTACACACCACAATAATATAGTCTGGGCATCAGCCCTACACATAAATACACTGGTATAGCAATAAAACAAAATCTATATTTGATTTGAGTTGAGGTCCATCACTCCAACATGTTATTCTCAAATCTCATGGTCCTGTAGCAAAAACATTATAATATTTTTGAGATTACACTCAGTAAGTAAACCACGTTATACAGTCAAATCATAGCATAGCAATCAATAAGCATATAAATGATCTGCATGCATAAACATTTCACAATTACTCAAATATGCAATGTAAGTAAACCCATCATTGTTACATTATATCATATGTGTCCCAAGGCCCTGCAATGCCCCATAACAAAGGAGAGTCGTTGTGGCACATATAAATATAATTCAAATCATTTGCGCTCATCATTGTTGTATTATCATAGCAGTGCATTTCCACATAACGGAATGCCGCACATATAAATATAATTCAAATCATTTGCACTCATCATTGTTGTATTATATCATAGCAAATTATCAGTGCATATAAAGCATTCCAATTGTTATATTATATCATATGTGTCCCACGGCCCTGCAATGCCCCATAACAAAGGAGAGCCGCGGCGGCACATATAAATATAATTCATTCTTTTGCATTCACAATCACTCCATTATGCAATGTAAGTATTATATCATGCGTGTCCCACGGCCCTGCAATGCCTCATCTGAGCACATCCTCTAGATGTGTATGGCCATAGCAAAGGAGAACCGCGGCGGCACTTATGAATATAATACCAATCATTTGCATCCATAACTGCTCAATTATACTATATAAGTAAACCCACTGTTTATACTCTCAATGGTAACTGTAAATGTGACCCACGGCCCTGCAATATCTCAATAATGTACCAACAGGCATCCCCCCTACTGAAGTAGGGTCGAAATGCCATAGTATACTAACAAGTATCCCCCCTGCTGAAGTAGGGTCGAAATACCATAGTATACTAACAAGTATCCCCCCTACTGAAGCAGGGTCGAAATACCATAATGTACCAACAAGTATCCCCCCTACTGAAGTAGGGTCGAAATACCATAATGTATCAACAAGTATCCCCCTACTGAAGTAGGGTCGAAATACCATAATGTACCAACAAGTATCCCCCCTACTGTAGGGTCAGTACCAACCGGTATCCCCCCTACTGAAGTAGGGTCGAAATACCATAGTGTACCAACAAGTATCCCCCTACTGAAGTAGGGTCGAAATACCATAGCGTACCAACAAGTATCCCCCTACTGAAGTAGGGTCGAAATACCATAGTGTATCAACAAGTATCCCCCCTACAGAAGTAGGGTCGAAATACCATAGTGTACCAATAAGTATCCCCCCTACTGAAGTAGGGTCGAAATACTAGCATATGACATGATAAAGGAGAGCCGCGGCGACACATAACAGTACCTCACATCACATCAATACATCAATACATCAATCATGTAGCAAAACAGTGGATTATACTTACTGGATAATATATCACATCAATGTCATACTAACTGCATCTCTCATGCATAGCAACAGCATCTCATGCATAGCAACAGCATCTCACATGCATAATAACTGCATCTCTTATGCATAGCATCCACACATGAAATCATAGTACATAAATGGCATGTATTCATAATATTCATCTACTTACAAATTTAGCCAATAACAATTCACAATTTAACTACGCATATCCTGAAATAAATTATTAATAAACTGATAACTGGCTTACTTACCTCAGTACGCAATCCAACAGGTATAAATCAGCTAGTCAGATGTCTGAGCACCTACAGGATCATTTACACAATTAATTTATTAGCAAGAATATTAAAATGACCCTTAGAATTTCTACCCAGACTAGTTCACGGGCCCTACTTTGGGCTCGAATATCTCCCACTACACACCCGATTGGGGAATTAAAAATACCCCATGAAACTAGAATTCACCAAGATTCTAGCCATATAAATATTTTTCTAATCCCACCCGTTACAGGGCCCAAAATCCAGCCCAAACTACCTATGCTGCACGGCCCAAAAGGCCTGAACCGGCCGGCCCAGCCGGCCCGGTTCAGCCTTTTATCACCCGATCCCCTGTTTCACCGAAACAGGGGATTGAAAAGACGCCGGCGGCCAGGGCCGCCGCCGGCCGAATCCACGGCGGTCCGGCCACCGGAGGCCGGGCCAGAGCCGGCCGCCGCCACGGCCGGCCACACTTCCTCTATCATTCTCTCTAAATCATCCTCTCACTCTCTCCTGATACTCTTTCTCTTCCTCTCTCCTGATACTCTTTCTCTCTCTCTCAGGCTCTCTCTCCCTCTCTCTGGTTCTCCTTCTCTCTCTCAGGCTCTCTCTCTCTCTGAGAGGCAGGGGATTACCTGATAGAAGCGGACGCCAGGATGATGGAGGGAGTCCCCCTCCATCATATAAATAGTCCCCTATGCAACGCTTCAGTTCATGGACTCGGAAACCCATCAGACACGACTCGGGAATCCAGCGACATACAGGGAATTTAAATGTCATAATAACACTAGGTGCCACCCCAATTAAATACCACCCCAATTAAATACCGAGAGTTATCCTCCCTACAATTAAATTACCGGGGTTTACATGACCCATCAGAATGTTAGCCTTCATTCCACTTAAGGTACACTATGGAGTGTGGAGAGCATGTGGGTCAAATTGGATAGGTCAGCTTTGGTTCAGATTGCTTCTAGCTAGTTTGGTTGTTTCACTTGAATGTATAAGAGCAAGCATCAAAGCCTTGGAAGTATGGTGCTCTACTCTCCTTGCAACTGAAGCATCAACCCGCCACATCCCCCCCCCCCCTAATAACTTCTGGAAAAGAATCATCACAAAATTTCTAATTCATCATGTTAATATTAAAAGATGTAAGATTAAAAGTTTGGTCAGATTCTAAATAGCTACACGACAATTACAATAGTGTATCATCTAACATATCAGCTTTTGAGAATCTCATGATTATAACCACATTGATGCTCAAACAGAATGCAAACTTTTAGTGCACAAGCATCCCCACATCACAGCAAAGTGACAAAATTTTAATCAGATTATAGAGAAATTAGAAGCATTAGTTTTCAAGAAAGCTAAAGAAACTGACAACTTATATATGAAAGAATGTCATTCTATTTATGTAAGGCCAAATATAACAGTGAAGATATGATTTCAAAAATAAAATAAAATAATAAATAATAAAAAAATCAAGTTTGATGTAAAGATCCAAAAAAATAGATAGAGAAGAAAGAGCCATACATGTGGAGGAATTAGAGCCATTGCAAAGAGGCATAGAAGCAACACCAGATGGACATACTTTATGCATAAGCTCAGTCTGTTTCTCAGAAGCTTGTTGAATACCAAAATTTGGTTCTTAAGCATCAGTCTAACATGATATGCCTTGAAAAATTCTCGATTCTCTTCTTCAAGTTTTTGCTAAACTCAAAAGCAAACAAAAGATGCAACCAGTAGGAGAATTTAAATTCATTAGATACACATGATTGTAAAAAGTAAAAGAGTTGAGTTTCTTGTAAATTCATTAGACAAGAAAATTAGAACAGTGGAGCTTCTTGTGTACAATCATATGACCTAAGTTGCTGCATCTTAATTTCTTCAGAAATCACGTCTTACAGCCTTAATAATATTTAAAAATGGTGCAAAATTTTATATTTTCCTCTCATTAAGTGGGTTGATTGTAATTTGCCAGAAGAACGAGTGAGTCATTGATAGGCCAAACAACAATGTATCAACCAGATAAGTTGCTAAAGTGGGAACAAGAAACTTGACAATAACATAACACCATGTCATGTGCTAAGGCTTTTATCCATATAAATCCTTGTAAATTTAATTCCAAGCTCATTTTAAGTCCGATTTGAAAGTCGTTTGCATCGTTGGACTCCTAAAATCGAGCTCTTTAAGTTGATGAGATTTTACCTAAAATATTATATAAAATATTTAAATATTAAATAATAATAGCTACTTTGACTTATTAATTAATAGGTTTATGATGATTATTTGTGCGTTTATCACCCCCTCCAACTTGAATCTTACTCATCCTTAAGTAAATAAAGAATCTAGAAATATGTACCAGGCTAGTCCAAGAATTGATAGTTATCTTACAATTCTAAAATCAAAAGATTTTCGATTATATCATAAGAGAGGTGCTTCATTGGATTATCAAGTTTACCCATTTAGTGATAGAGTGCAGCCCATAAGAATTTATAGAAGTCTTCCTTTACTAACTTTTCACTTCTCTGTTTAAGTCCTCCAACTTAATTTGGATTGGATGTAGTATCTTTTTGTAATTTACTCTCCTTATTTATTTATTTATTTATATGTAAAGTTAGTGCAATGTTCTAACCCCTTGCTTTCTAATTGACCCTTGTAGTGAGCTTTAGGCCAATGGCTCCCAAACCAGTTGGTTTTAGGGCATTAGGTGTAAAACACCCTCGACTTACTTACTCAAGTTAAAAAGGCTTTAGGTAGGACTGACTTTACTTAAGTTTTTTTATATTCTCACATTTTTTACGTGAACAACATCACTTGCTTAGGTGACGGGGCCTAGTTACTTAGTGAAAGATGCTAAGAACCTAATTTATTAACTTTAAGAGACTCTTCTTTTTTTTTCTTTTTTTTTTGAATGACATTTTCACCCATACCATTATTAAGTAGATTGTACTATTAAGATCAGTGGTCAGGAGGGTCTGAAATTATTCTAAAAATTTTTATGGGCTAAACCCTATCTTTTATTAGGTTTTCTTAATAATTTGTTCCTCAGCATCTCTAAAATAATCTAACCGTTAATCATTCATTGATGATTAGAATGCTTGATTAACTTCAAATTAAGACAAAATTTGGTACACAAATACTGATTATAGTTTTACTCGAGGATTTACTTATTCAACATTAGTATCCACATTAAACCCTAGATCTTTCACATCCTACAAAACCGATTTTACATGAAAATCAAAAACAAATCTACAAAAGGGTAAAAAAAAACTCATCAAAGAATAAGCAAATCCATAAACTATCTAAATTGGCATCCTGCGGTATACCAAGCCCATTAACTGGTTGAAAAGCAACATTGGAAAACCAATATTAAAGAAATGATAGTAGGCATTCACTAAAAGCCACCTAAAAGTAAGACAACATAAATAGTAAAACCACTGGATAAGGGAGAAAAGGTTAGTACAAATCCTTTCAACCATGAAAGATAAGCAGCCCCTATCACAAAAAAACATCTTACACAATCCTCCAAAGTGCCTTCAATGATCAAACCGATGTTATGTTAAAACAATGAAAGAACAACATAGATAAAAGAAACAAATTTTCAAATAAAAGACTAACAGTGCCTACAAATTAACAAGCAGCATAGCGATGAAAAGAATCGAAAGATAACCCAAACACAATAAAAAATGAAATGAAGTTCACCACACATTGCAGGAAGGCATTATTCAAAATATGAAAGTACTACAACCAAAAGAAATAGGGGACACTGATAAATTTAAACTAGTACAGAGAAAAGAAAATCGAGAACTTAAACGTTTGTAAGATAATAATTATAATATAAAGCATCGAGAGACAAACCCGATATAAGCACATCTGCAACATACCAAAATCATCCACTTTCTCCACTAATGTCAAAATTACAGTAAATCAAAATCATCAACAATCTAAATATTGACAACGAAGTAGGAAGGAACACCTATCAAAGATAGCAACAATGAAATCAATGATATAATCTAGTGGTTTGGCTTTAAGTCATGATGATAAACATTAGCTGCATTCAAATGGGTTTGAATTAGAACAGTGCTAAACGATGATAAACAACAGTACATTCCAGCAAGCAAATAAAGCAAAAATTATCAAGGCATCATAAACATGAATATTGCACATCCAAAACTGAAAACAAAAGCATAAGTACATTTCCCATTTAGAAAAAAAATGATTTTTTTAAATAAATGCAGCAAATGCACTCTAACACCATTAACTTCAAATAGAACTAATGAAATCTTAAATTATTACAATTTTGAGCATATAAAATACCCAAACGAAGATTTAGATAATATGCAATGAAACCAAATTGATGGACTCAGGTACATACCTGTATGGATATACTTTAAAGCACGGAGCAGCTAATAAAGAAAAAATTGATAATGTTCTTTTGTCAAGTCATCATTAGCCTTGATGACTTGATGAAGATTTGACTCCATGAGTTCAAAAACAACATAAATATCTTTGAAATCCCTTCTTGATGGAGGCAGCATAATGTGCTTGATCTCTACAATGTTGGGATGTCTTAGAAGCCTAAGAAGTTTAATCTCACGAAGGATCCATGCAGAATCAGATATGTGTTCGAAGATATCATGTATCTTCTTGATTGCCACTTTTTCTCCAATATGTGTATCAATTGCTGAGCACACAACTCCATAGCTTCTATTGCCGCCAGGATCTGTCCTCCGACTCGGGCATGATCGGTCTCCTGATTGGGCTTCCTCCTGGGTGGACCTGCACGGAAGTCCTCACATGAGAGGCATTGGGGGTGGCCCTCTGCGAAAGACCCTCCGATGCTCAAGTCAGTGGGGATCGATGATCAATAGAACTGAGGAGAAGGATCTCTCTGGGGAGTCCCTCCAGGGGTGGCCAATCGGGAGCTCTAGGGGAGCACCGATGAGCAATGAGGGAGAGAGAGTGAGAGTGAGCCAGGAGCTATGTACGGGGGCTTGTGCGCATATCTGAGAGAATCTGGGAGTGTCATATTTATAAGCAATCACCTGGATCTTGAGCGCCTTCTGAAAGGTTTGAAGGTTGTTGGATATAGAGATGATTCGAATCAAGCTGTTGCAAGGCCGGTGGGATCCATATCTTGTTCGTTAAAGGATCGACAGCTGGGAGGGCTCTCTGGTGGTCTGAGATCTGATGAGTGCATAGGTCCTAGGCCGTTATTGTAAATCCTAGACCACTCCTCGATATGATTCTTTGTTTGGGATTCTGTTACGCTAGGTCTGGGCTCTTCCGCGTCGAGTTCCACGGAGGTGTGTGTCGAGCCATTGATTGCTCAGGGGTTGCTCGGGGAAACCAAGATATGAATGGCTTGGGGAAACCGAGCCATGAATGGCTCGGGGAAGCTGAGCTATGAGTTGCTCGAGAACCGAGCTATGAATGGCTCGGGGAAACTGAGCTATGGGTTGCTCGGGGAAGCCAAGCTGAATGGCTCGGGGAAGCCGAGCTATGAGTTGCTCGGGAGAACCGAGCTATGAATGGTTCGGGGAAGCCGAGCTATGAGTTGCTCGGGAGAACCGAGCTATGAATGGCTCGGGAAAGCCGAGCTATGAGTTGCTTGGGAGAACTGAGCTATGGATGGCTCGAGAAACTGAGCTATGGATGGCTCGGGGAAGCCGAGCTATGAGTTGCTCAGGAAAACCGAGCTATGAATGGCTCGGGGAAGCCGAGCTATGAGTTGCTCGGGAGAACCGAGCTATGGGTGGCTCAGGGAAGCCGAGCTATGGGTGGCTCGGGAGAGCCGAGCTATGAGTTGCTCGGAAGAACCGAGCTATGAATGGCTCGGAAAAATCGAGCTATGGGTTGCTCGGGAAAGCCGAGCTATGAATGGCTCGGGAAAACCGAGCTATGGATGGCTCGGAGAAGCCGAGATATGGGTTGCTCGGGAGAACCAAGCTATGGGTAGCTTGGGGGAACCGAACTATAGGTTGCTTGGCCCGTTGGACCATGTTAGTTAGGTCATTCTTCATGGGCGTAATGTAGCGGACGGGGGGATGGGGCTGATCTTAGCCCATTCGCATGGTTATCAATGCAATGGCGATTTTACCCCTCAACACATGTCCCCCACTCCCTAGTTCGAAGCGTAGGTTCGGGCGTAGGGAGTATAGACTTAGGTGGTGCAATCCGAATAGAGGGACATGTATTTGACAGCCTACGCAATGATACCCTAATTAATGCTGTGGGGCCATCTTGCCTTTTCAAGGTGGATCCATTGTTCTTTAGGAGGGAAGGCAACAACTGGGGAAGCGCCACGTAGGAGATCTCAATTTTCACGGTGCCTGTAGTGGCGGTTCTGGATGCCTTGGTTGAGACGCCTCATCTTCACCTTGAGGCGGTTTTCCTTGGGAAAAACGGAGTCATGGCGGCGCCATCCCTATTTGAAGCACTCTTTCGCTTTCCCTTAGAGAACTTCATCTTTCCGTTTTCAAAGCGATTTTGCTCAGCGTCTTTTGCGATCGAAGACATGGTGAGTCCGAGTGATCAGGCTTCAGAGGTGACCTTGGCGGACCTGGAACGGATACGCCACCTATACAAAATCCCTCAGGATGTTACCTTGTTGCTTCCAACGGCTGAGGATAGGGTAACATCCGGATTGGGAGACAGAGCGTTCTGCTACGAGGAAAGTTTGAGGGCAGGTCTTAGGTTTCCTCTTCATCCGCTGGTGCGGGAGGTGATGAAGTTCTACAATATATGCTTCACCATGGTTGCTCCCAATAGTTGGCGCAACCTCATCGGATTCATCTCGTTGTGCAACTGTGTCGGAGTGATAGTGACCCTTCCGATTCTTCAATCTGGTCTCTAGGAGGGCCTCAGAGTAGCCTTGCATCGGCCCCCGGAGGTCCTTCAAGATGATCTTCGATAACCCATCGTCAATAAAGGAGTGAAAGTCGCGATTCTTTATAGTCAAGGGAAATATCGGCTCGGATTTCCCTCGGATGTGGGGACAATATGTAAAGGATTCAAAAGCGCACCCAGAGTTAACCGAGTCGGAGAAAAGGGATCTGATCGTGTTGCGCGGCAGTCGAGCGCTTCCGGCTAGTGTCCTTCTATTGAGGATGCTCTCTTCGCGGCCGGATTGAGTCCGTCAATCCTCGCGGTGAGTATCACTTTGCAGCCAATAGCTTAATGTGGTTCCATCTTCGATTTTTGTGCAAACTAACAGGCGAATCACAATGCCCTTACAGCCGAAAGGTCGGCGCTCGCAGACCAGATGAGGGAGGAGCTTGGAAAGCACTGCAGGAGATCCGGCTCCAGCAGCAAGCATCAGGCCGAGAAGAGGTCTCGCCCTTTCAGCTCCCGCCCTAGGGGATCAGGAGAGACGGTGATGATCGGCACTCCTCATCGCTGCGGGCTGGAAGTATCGAAGTTCCGACGGTGCACGACCTTTCGACGCCGGAGGAGGGGCTTTCCGGAGGCGAAGATCGGGACGCCGCAGGGGTTTCGAGGAGGCTGCTAGAATTTCCTCCCCAACTGTTGTTGTTTTATCCGATGATGGTGAGGGAGCAACGCCGGTCCACTTGGGGGTCCCCATGGGCGGGGCGGCTCGGTCTCCCTCGCCGGAGGCCGGTAGCTCAGAGTGGTTACAGGTGGAGGTGGGAGCGACCTCCGCTTCGATCGAAGCGGAGAAATGGTTACGGCTGCTGAGGTTCAGCCTGGGCTGCTGGTGGGAGAGCCAGCAGGCGACGAAGGGATGGCGAGCCTACCGAACCATCGATCCAACCTCGCGGGGTGCTCTCTAGTGAGCGGCCTTCCGCCGAGGCACAGGAGGCCCCGGGGGAAGCCAAAGTTCCCAAGGAGTCTGTCGGGGGTAGGGGAATGTTCGAGGAGGCAGAAGCAGAAGAGGGGGAAGAAGGAGATGGGGGGGAAGAAGGAGAAGGAGGGGAGCCGTCGAGTGAAGGGGACGTTCGGGCCGGGGCTCCCCTCGCCAGAGTTGAGATGCCCGAGGCTTCTCAAATGAGGGCTCTGGCAGATGAAGCCGGCCAACCGAGGGCCTCATGGGCCGCGGGTTCCCAGGTTGGCTCCCTGAGCGTAGACTTCCACTCACGCGACCCGAAGGTGAGTGCCATGTTCTTCGCTTTGATGCGGTCCGCATTCCAAGGGGGAGAGAGTTCCTTGATAGGAGGGAGTTATCTGGGGGACCTTGTTGAGATGGCCTTTAGATACACCGGGGCACCGAATGAGGCTTTTCTTCTCCCCGAGATTGACAATCTTGCTCTCACGAGGATCGCTATGGATTACGCATCTCGGGTAAGTCGCCGCATCGAAGTAGGCTTTTAGTCAGTTAGTTCGACTGCGTTCCTTATTTGTGTGCAATCTTTTTCTTGCAGAATGTCCTGATCATGAGGGCGCTGAAATGGCACTTGCATCTGGCTATTGGAGCTTGGGCTCAGGCCCGCCAGAGGTCGATCACCTCAAGGAGAGGGTGGATTCTATAGATAAACTTTTCCGAGCCCTGGTGGTCCTTTAGAGGGAGCTCGAGGAGGCTCGCAGGGTTCTTGCAGTTGAGAGGGAAAGAGCCTCTCAACTCGCCACACAGGTCAGTGAGCTTCAAGGCTTCCGCGAGCAGTCTGAGAAGCTCAGTCTGGAGCTATCTCAGATCAAGGCGGAGCACGAGAGCAAGGTCAATTCTATGCAGCAGTTCTTTGATAAGAGGTGGGACTAGTTGAAAGCCAACCATGCAGAAGATAAGGGCAACTGGAGCAAGAGGCTCGAGGAAGAGGAGCATAGGTGTCGGCGGCAGCAGGACCACCTCACCCGCCTGAATAAAGAGCTTGCCGACACAAAGGATCGGCTGAAGTGGTCAGACGAATGAGCTGCCCGACTCTCTGACGAGCTCGACTACGCCCGTCAAGAAATTGGAGACACCCAATCCCGGGTGGACAGACTAAAAGAGAGCCTTCACCAAAACCAATCAGCTAAGTCTAGGGCTCTTAATAGGGTCCAAGTGCTGGACGGTGAATTAGCCCGGCGGAATGAGTAGGTAGGCCATTATCTGTTTTATCCATTCCGGTTTTTTGACTTCTGCCTTACTTGGTTCTTCATCTGTAGTTGAACAAGATGAGCCAGGAGTTCCAGGAGCGGTTGGCGGCATTTGGAGAGGAGGCGGCCTCAAGGCACCGAAGGATCTCCGAATTGGAGAAGCAATTAGCCGAGGCAAACGCGCAGGCCTCTTCAACGGTGGAGGACTACAAGAACTCTACCGAATTTGCCGATGAACGCAGGGCGGCCTGCGCCGATGCATTCCAGCTCGGCGAAGAGGAGGCACAGGCTAAGATTGCTTAGACTTATCCTGACCTGGACCTGTCTTGTTTGGAAGCCGAGTATTATGAGACACGCACCCCGGGGGCCGAGGAAGACGAATATGGAGAGATTTCTGACATCGATCTTGAAGCTGTTCTGGGAGTTGACGTTGCCGCCAAGGTATCCCGGTGGGATACCGCCGAGGAGGGGGGGCCAAGCGATGCTCCTGCTGGTGTTGCCGCAGGAGACGCCGGGTTTGATCCCAAGTCTTGGCCCTTTGGGGACCCATATGTATTTCCTCTTTCTTTTGTTTTGTAATTTGACCAAAAATTAGTAAATGGGCCAGTTGTTTTCATTTGTTTGTTTTCCTTGGATGATTTCTTGTCTTAAATTTTTGTCCCAACTGCGAGTGCCGCTTGGTTGGTTTTCTGGAAGGGACATCTTGGTCGAGGCCAAGGCATAGGGATGGCCCCAACGAGAGAGTCGAGCGTCAACACAGCTTGGTATAAATAAAAAGGGGTTGAGAGATGATCAATTCGGCTTAAGCCGAATGACACAGTGATTCGGCCGGGGCCGAGGAATGAAGTGGCTCAGCTAGGGCCGAGGAACGAAATAGCTCGGCTAGGGGCGAGAGATGAAGTAGCTCGGCTAGGGCCGAGAGTCAAAGTAGCTCGGCTAGGGCCGAGGGATGAAGTAGCTCGGCTAGGGCCGAGAGACAAAGTAGCTTGGCTAGGGCCGAGGGATGAAGTAGCTCGGCTAAGGCCGAGAGACAAAGTAGCTCGGCTAGGGCCAAGGGATGAAGTAGCTCAGCTAAGGCAGAGAGACAAAGTAGCTCGGCTAGGGCCGAGGGATGAAGTAGCTTGGCTAGGGCCGAGGGATGAAGTAGCTCGGATAGGGCCGAGAGATTAATTAGCTCGGCTAGGGCCGAGAGATAAAGTAGCTCAGCTAGGGCCGAGGGATGAAGTAGCTCAGCTAGGGCCGAGCGACTAATTAGCTCGGCTAGGGCCGAGGTAGTCCGCCTTATCAGTAGCCAAACTGAGATCGTGCCTTCGACAAAAGAGGGGAGTTTTTCCTCGAGCAGGGGGTTTGGTGAACCTTCGTTGTCACCCCTTATTCTTTTTGGTGAAAAGAGGGTTTGGCCTTCGCATCTATTTATTACCCCTATCAGTGTTTTGTCTTTTCCAAGGTAGGTCGATTTTCGTTTCACCGAAGTAGGCGGTACGGCTTTGCAGCCAGCAAAAGGTCGCCCTGCACTTTCCGACGAACCTCTGCTGTGTCGATCTTTTCCAATGCAGGTCACTTTGGCATGTTATTTGCCATTGAAGGATGTCATTTTCGCAGGACAATCCCCCAGATCCGCCAGTATCTGCAAGATTGGCAGACGGTTTTCTGTATTTAAAGCTCGTGATCCGGAATCAGAGGTAATCTTTTGGCCTGCGTCATGGCTCGGGCGACGCATTTGGCGCGCATTGAGGGGCACTGTTTTCATTTAAGGAGGCCACAGGTGGCGTGGGCTTGGCGTTTTGAATCTCGGAGCCTTCTTTTCTGATAGCTATTCCCGGTTCGTCTCCGCCTATAAAAAGGGGAAAGAGGGCTGTGTTGGGCCATCCCAAAGTTTTCTTTTCTGTAAATTGCAAAGATGCACACGATGTCTGCCTCTCTGGGGCTTAGAGCGGGAGGACCGAGCTTTCCTCCTGCAAGTCTTCGTTGTCCTCCGGACAGCTGGGGTGATGAAGGAGCCAATGGGGGGTGGCTTTCCCTTAAGAAAGGAGCTCCGGAGGTTGCATGGAGAGCGCACAGGAGGTCCGCAGAGATCGCATGGAGAGCGCACATATACGCTTCCTGTGTGACCTTTGTGGTTCATCTTTAGGGACGTAGGGTAGGAAGTCCACGCGTGCTCCCCATTGCTTGCATGAATTTCTCCTCCTCCCCTGGCCCGGATCCCTGGGCTCGTCCACCCGGGGAATCTTTTGCCACATGAGGAGGGGATGATGGTGTGTCACCCACTGGTACATTGCCTTTTGACTTGGGCAATGGCTAGCTATACACACTAGATTTGGGGGAGTACCCTGGTATCAGGGTCCGCGATCCTCCCTCCTACTCGTCCGAGGGCCCTTCGGTTGGATGGTTTGGAGCAAAAACCCATCCACCCTTTCTAATTTCTCTGATATCTCAGTTGGGACGCCGAGATATCATTATTTACTGAAGCTGGTCGCAACGGTTGGGCCGTGTCGTCCGCTCATTATCAGCGCGAGCTGATTGGCCCGCGGTTTGCCTGATTCGTTGGATCGGATGCCGAAGCATCATTGTCACCCGAAGCTGACTTGGAGTAGCTTGGCTGAGCTATGTACTCATTTTATTTCATGTATTTCAAGGAACTTGTAATTCCTATCAGGCGGTTGTAATTTGTTTTGATGGTAATGAAATAAAGAAAGTTTTGTTCTTTCTCCTAGTTTTTGTACCTTTTGTGCCGAGAGTTTTTGTACCTTTTGTTGGAAATGAAACGAGGCACAGGGATATCGCTCGTTCTTGGCCGAGGATTCCGCGCTACCTAACCTAGTCGGGGCTCATAAGTTGCCCGAATTCAGATGGAACTCTGGAGATTGTTTGGCAGTAGAACATATTCCTTAACTTTGGCTGAAGCTCGGAGATTTATCACTCAGCCCTGCCGAGGTTTGGAGATTAATTGCTCGGCCCAGCTGAGGTTCAGAGAATAGTTGCTCGGCCCAGCCAAGGTTCGGAGAATAGTCGCTCGGAGGGATGACCTGGTCGCCACCGAGATTCCTGATATTTGGTTCTCGTGAGATTCGGCGGGAACCGACAAAGCGAAACGAGCAATGCATGGGGATGCCCGATATTTATTTATTTTTTGGTGGTTTCCGAGGAAAGCGAGCTAGCGTCATCTGCTGACGTGCCTTTTCATTTCCTCGTGCTTCTCGAAGGTGGCTGATTCGAGGAGACCCGATGGGGTTTCGGGAACATTTACTCCGTGAGGGCCCGACAGACCGAAAGGAACCCAATTTCTAGAGAAGGAGGGGGGTTCCCGAGCAATCCATCGACATTTACCGATTTTTCTTGGGAAGGGGTGCGACTCCTCGTTTCCTATGGGCGCTAGCCTGAGTGGCGACACGCGGCGGATTCCCATGGGTCGAGATTTATGACCCGACTGCTCGAGATACTCGCCCGGAGGGTATAAATATGGATGAGAGGGTGGTCAGTTTTTACCATCCTTTGGTTAGCTTCTCAATAGCTCTTGAGAGCAGGCATGGCTTCTCAGGGTGAAGGACGATCGTCCGAAGAGTCTGGCATAGTTAGCAGTGGCCGCGGGGGCTTCCAAAGGAGCCGTTCCTCCATGACCGTTGATGGTGCGGCCCTGGCGTCAGCTCTAGCGAGCCATGAACAGCTCAAGAGATCGGTCGAGGAGTTCCTCACCATTTCTGTGAGGGAGGCCAAGGTTCTCCGTTGGGTCATCAATCAGCAGGAGGGGGTAATAGCATCCCTCCATCAACAAGTTGCCGAGCTGACCCGGTGCGTGAAAGACCTGGCGGCTCCTGGGGGGAGACAGTAGGCCTCTGCGAAGGCCATTTTTTCCACTTTTTCTTTTTGTACTTTTTGTACTTTTTCTCATTATAAATAAAGAGTAAAGTCCTTTTTTAGCAATCCTTTTGTTCTCTGTTAAGACCGTTGTTCGGTTCATGAAGGAAAAACCGTTTATCCCCGTTCGAGCCAAAGAGGTACCTGGGCGGTCCCATGGGATTACGCGATAAACCATGGTCTCGTTTACGGAGCGAGACGAGCGCTTGGGTGATTAGGTGCAAGGATATTGCTCGGGGACTTAGCAGTAGGGGGGATTTAGCTGGGATATTAATCGGAGGATAGTTTCGGCCCAGCCGAGGTTCGGAGACTAGTTGCTTGGCCCAGCCGAGGTTCGGAGACTAGTTGCTCAGCCCAGCCGAGGTTTGGAGATTAGTTGCTTGGCCTAGCTGAGGTTCGAAGATTAGTTGCTCGGCCCAGCCGAGGTTCGGAGACTAGTTTCTCGGTCCAACCGAGGTTCGGAGACTAGTTGCTCAGCCCAGCCGAGGTTCGGAGACTAGTTGCTCGGCCCAGCCGAGGTTCGGAGATTAGTTGCTCGGCCCAGCCGAGGTTCAGAGATTAGTTGCTCGGCCCAGCCGAGGTTCGGAGAATACCTGCTTAAATAGATAACTCGGTCGTGCCGAGAGTTGGTAAGCAGCATCTGTTTTTCCTCACGATTTTTGGTGATATAATTTGTGACGATTTATGTTATGAATTATGAAACTACATACCAGCAAAAATTTAATAAGGCGAGCCTGTAGAGGGCGTACCCTACTGGTGATACTTGCAGAGGTTGTCCGAATTCCACGTCCGAGGGATGGATCTTTCGCTTAGATCTTGCAGCTTGTAGGTCCCCGGTCCGACGACCTCTACCACTTGGTAGGGGCATTCCCAGTTTGGGGCTAGCTTTCCTTGCTCCAGTGGTTTGGAGACAGATGCTTTTTGGAGAACGAGGTCGCCAGGCAAGAAAGCTTTCCCTTTGACTCTGGAGGCGTGGTAACGGGCCACTCTTTGCTGGTAGGCGACTATTCTGATCCGAGCTTTTTCTCTGATTTCTTCCACCAGGTCAAGATTGGCGTGGAGCTGCTCGTCACTAGCTTCCTCCGAGTAGCTTTCCACCCGCAGGGAAGGGAGTCCTACCTCCACAAGGATGATGGCCTCTGTGCCAAAAGCCATTCGAAATGGGGTCTCGCCTGTGGGCACTCTTGGGGTGGTGCGGTAGGCCCATAAGACGTGGTGAAACTCGTCTGCCCACCTGCCTCGGGCTCTGGAGAGCCAAGCTTTGATCCCTTGGAGCAAGGTTCGATTGGTTACTTTGGCTGCTCCGTTGGCCTATGGATGTCCAACCGAAGTAAGGCGGTGATGGATCCCATGCTCCTCGCAGAACTGACAAAATTTTGGATTATCGAATTGTCTGCCATTGTCAGTGATGATGGTGTGCGGGAGGCCGAAGCGGTAGATGATAGACTTCCACACGAAGTCCTTGGTCCGAGCCTCGGTTATTTGTGCAACTGCCTCCGCCTCGACCCACTTAGTGAAGTAATCGATGGTGACGAATAAAAATTTCCACTGCCCCATGGCGAGCGGAAACGGGCCGAGAATGTCCATCCTCCACTTGGCAAAGGGCCAGGCGGAGGAAATGGGGACCAAGCTGGCGGAGGGGAGCCTCTGAATACTGGAATGTCTTTGGCATGGGTCGCAAGCTCGGACAATGTTGTCTGCATCCTTCTGCATGGTTGGCCAATAATAACCTTGACGCAGCACCTTGTGGCACAGGGACCGGCTCCCCAGATGGTTGCCACAAATTTCCTCATGCACCTCCCAAAGGGCATAATCAGCTTCAGATGGGCGGAGGCATCTGAGCAATGGCATGGAGAAGGACCACTTGTAGAGCTGGTCATCAATCAACACGTAGTGGGTAGCTTGCAGCTTTAACCTTCTGGCTTCTCTCCGATTGGCCGGGAGTGACCCTTCTTTAAGGTACTTCAGGATGGGGTTGAACCATGATGGTTCGGCCTCAACTTGCATCACTCGATCAGCTTCCGCGATACTAGGTTTCTCCAAGGTCTCCAAGTGGAATTTTCGTTCAGCGTCCATTGATTCCATAGTCGCTAGCCGAGATAGTAGGTCGGCACGGTCATTTTCAGATCTAGGAATCTGAATGATCTCAAATTCGGGAAAATGGGAGAGTATGCTCCGCACCTCTTGGAGATATCGGATCATGTTCGGTTCCCGAGCCTCAAACTCCCCCGCACGTGACCTGCCACCAGCTGGAAGTCAGTGAAGGCATTCAGTTTCTCCACCTTAAGGCTATGGGCAATTCGGAGACCGGCCAGCAGGGCTTCATACTCAGCTTCGTTGTTAGAGGTCGGAAAGGAGAAGCGGACGCCATACTCAAAAGTTGCCCCATTCGGGCTGGTGAGGACCAAGCCCGCTCCGGAGCGATGGGCGTTGGATGACCCGTCGACATGGAGGAGCATTCGGGCGCCAGATTTTAGTTTCTCGGGGGAGTTAGGAGTGGAGCTGTCCTCCGGGATGGTACATTCGAGAAGGAAGTCAGCTAGTACCTGAGCTTTGATGGCTAGGCGAGGCTGGAATCGGATGTCGTGCTCGCTCAGCTCAACGGCCCATTTAGTCATCCTCCTGATGTCTCCGGGCGGTGGACCACCGCCTTGATGGGTTGGTCGGTCAGGACCGTCACAGAATGTGCCTGAAAGTATGGCCGCAACTTCCGGACTGAGGTGATCAAGGCTAACACCATCTTCTCGATCCGGCTATACCTCGTCTCCGCGTCATGGAGCAGTTTGCTGACATAATAAATCGGCTTCTGGGCCTTATTTTCTTCTCTGATGAGCACCGAGCAAACGGCACCTTCTGAGATAGCCAAATACAGGAACAATGTCTCCCTAGGATTTGGGCTACTGAGGAGAGGGGGAGAGACGAGGTACTTCTTTAGATCTTCAAATGATTTTTGGCATTCGGAAGTCCATTGGAAATTCTTAGCCGACCGGAGAGTTTTGAAGAAGGGAGGCATCTTTCGGCAGAGCGCGCCACAAAGCGGTTAAGGGCCGCTATCTTTCTAGTTAGGCGCTGGACTTCTTTAATAGATGTCGGGGGTGCCATCTGCTGGAGAGCTTGAATCTTCTGGGGGTTAGCTTCGATACCTCGCTGGGAGACCATGAAGCCGAGGAACTTCCCGAAGTTAACGCTGAAGGCGCACTTAGTTGGGTTGAGCTTCATCTGGTATTTGCGGAGTGTCGCGAAGCTCTCCGAGAGATCCTTGACGTGCAGTGACGCTTCTTTGCTTTTAACCAGCATGTCGTCGACGTATACCTCCATGTTCCGGCCGATTTGTTCCTTGAATACCTTGTTGACCAGCCTTTGGTAGGTGGCTCCTGCATTTTTAAGACCGAAAGGCATAACACGGTAACAGTAAGTACCTCGGTCGGTTATGAAGGCGATCTTTTCCTCATCTTTGGAGGCCATCCGGATCTGGTTGTAGCCGGAGTAGGCGTCCATGAATGTCAGCATTTGGTGACCCAAGGTGGCATCCACAAGTTGATCAATCTGGGGGAGAGGGAAGTTGTCCTTCGGGCATGCTTTGTTGAGGTTGTTGAAGTCGATGCAGATCCGCCACTTACCGTTCGACTTCTTCACCATGACGACATTTGATAGCCAACTTGGGTAATTCACCTCCCGAATGAAGTTCACCTTGATGAGTTTATCAACCTCTTCTTCAATAGCTCTCTGCCCATTCTGGGACAAAGCTCCTCTTCTTTTGCTTGATGGGTCGGTACATCTGTCCACATTGAGGTGGTGGATGAGAACTTCAGGACTGATTCCTGGCATGTCGAAGGCGGACCAGGCGAAGACATCGGCGTTGCTTCGAAGAAATTCGATTAGCTCCTGCCGGGATTCGCCTTTCAGTAGCGATCCGATTTTTATGGTTCGGTCGGGGCGAGCCTCGTCCAATGGTATTTCTTTCAGTTCTTCGGCTGGTTCTCCCCGTTGCTCGGTGAAGTCCTTCCGAGCATCCAGCCCATCAACTTCAGGCATTCTGGACTGAAGGCTGATGACAAAACACTATCGAGCCATAGTTTGGCTCCCTTGGACGACACCAATTCCTCGCCCAGTGGGGAATTTCATAGATAGGTGCGGGATGGAGACAACGGCTTTGAGAGACATCAGGCCGGGTCTTCCAAATATCGCATTGTAGGGCGACCTGAGCTTAGTCACTAGGAAGTCTGTGTGAACAGTGGTCACAAGGGGTCAGGTTCCTGCCCAAACCGTTAAGGTTGCGACCCCCTCTGGGATGATGATGTCGCCTGTGAACCCCATCAGGGTGGAGTCCACGGCTCGGAGGTTTTCCATGAGCAATCTCATCTTGGCAAACACATCAAGTTTCAAAACATTCATGGAGCTTCCACTATCAACGAGGATCCAACTTACATCGTAGTTTTTTAAATTGAGCGATACAACCAATGCGTCGTCATGTAGGAATTGTATCCCCTGGAGATCGTCATCTGAGAAGGAGAGCTCGCCCGTTTGCACTTTCTTTGGCATTGAGCCTTCATCATCGTTCCTGGAGCTCGAGCCGCCGGCCTCTTTGATCACATTAATGTGGCCGATCACGGTGGATTGGAGGAGGAGGAGGCTGCTGAGGCTCGAGCTGGCGGTCACCCCCTTGTCCCGGCTCGAGCGCCCTCCTGAACTGGTTCAGTCGGCCCCGCTGGATTAGCCTCTCAATCTCATTCTTCAGTTGCCAGCATTCCTCAGTGTCGTGGCCGTGCTCCCGGTGATAGCGGCAGTATTTGGTGAGGTCCCTCCGAGTTGGGCTCCCTCGGAGAGGGGTTGGCCGGGGGAGTTGGCACTCTATCTCCATGAGGATTTATTCCCTGGGTACAGTTAGTGGAGTGTACCGGTTGAATCGCCTGGGCGGGCTCCAGGAGCATTTCTTGGCGGCGATAGGAGAGCTCTTTGGCGACGAGGCGGGCTCGGCTGATGGATCGGTCGGTGCCTGTCTGAACCTTTAGGCTCTTTCTTCTTTGCCAGCTTGGCGCGGGCAGATCTCCGTGATTCTTTGACCCTGGCATATTTGTCCGCCAAGGCCATCATATTGGAGAGGTTCGGGGGGTAGCTGACTTTCATCGCCAGGTAGAAGTCGTTCTCCTTCAAAACTCCCTCCGCTAGGGTGGACATAGCCACCTCATGATTAAGGTGGTCCACCTCCAGCATGGCCTTGTTGAAACGGCCAAGATAATTTCTCAAGGACTCCCCCTCTCTCTGCTTAACTTCAGAGAGGGAGTCAAACCTTCATCGGTGACGGTGGCTACTGATGAACTGGCCAATAAAAAGATGGCTCAGCTCGTCGAATGAATCAATGGAACCTGATTTTAAGGCGTTGAACCAGGTTCGGGCAGATCCTCTGAGGGTGAAAGGGAAAGCACGGCAGAGGATCGCGTCTGATGCTCGTGGAACATCATTATTGACCAGAAGCTACTGAGATGATCATCCGGATCAGAAGACCATGGTAGGGCTCGATGGAGGGTAGCTTAACATCGGAGGGAATCACTTCCTCCATGATCCCTTTGGAGAAAGGGATGCCCTCTTCTGCCTTGGGCTGAGGTGGATGGGCCTGCTTGGCGGCGTCCAGCTCCTGACGCATCTCCCATAGTTGTCGATGGATCTCCTTTTCAGATGTAAGAGGAGGAGCCGGGCGAGGAGAGCACGGGGATGGCATCGAATCATGGTGAGAGGACATCGGAGAGAGGGACCGGTGTTGATCCATTCATTGATTTTGATGATTAATAAAGGAATTGAGTATATTTATTTGATTACTAATGAATTTTACAAGTGTTTCAGGACTTAAATTTATTTGATCAATTTAAAGGAATTAAGAAATGAATTTTGAATCAAATACAAATCAGAGATTTCAAAGTTTCAGAGCTTGGAGTCGACACCTAGAAAGTCTGGAGCCGACCCCATGGCCAATTCAATTTTAATCTGATTTTTGATATAACCTGGAGCCGACACCTAGAGTTTCGAAGCTGATACCTAAGGTTTCGGAATCGACACTTTACTGTCTGGAGCCGACTCCGATGCTGGAACAGAGCGATGATTTTTTGAGCATCCTGGAGCCGACACCTACAGTTTTCGGGAGCCGACACCTGACGATGGCGAGCCGACACTTACTTTTGCGAGCCGACTCCATGACGAACTCAGAATTTACTATTTATGGAAAAACAATTCGGAGCCGACACCTGAAAAGCTGGAGCCGACTCCAACCCACCTGGACGAAAAATCAAAAATGCCAGATCAGCTCTAACGGTAATATTTTTATTTCTGACATCTAACGGCTATTTTTTATGAATGAAAAATCCTTCCAGGTACACTCCAACGGCTAGATTTCACCCAAAAAAATCAAAGGAAAATCAAAAAAGAGAAAAAAACCGTTTGAAAAGAAAGAGAAAAAACGGATAGAAAAAATTAAAAATCAAAGAGAAGTCTTGAGGAGTGAAATCCAAGAGAGGAGTTTCGTTCAACTCCTTCTCATCTCCACAAAGCTCAAAGAAAATCCAAGCCGTTTCAAAGGTCAAATCGAGGATTTTCAAGAAGAAAGAGACCAACTTTTCAACTCCAAAGCTTCTACGTCAAGAATCTAGCTGAGGCGTGATTCAACACAGCAAGGAGAAGAGGAAAAGAGAAGAAGAAAAGCCAAAGCCAACAACTTCAAATCAGGCTTTTCTAACCTATTTACTTTTCTTTGTATATTTGCTCAAAGGGGAGCACTTATTGTTCAAACATTCATTATTGTTTGTGCTGATTCAATCAGTGGATTGAATTAGTGGAGGTTGGTATACCTCGTTCAAGCCGGAGTTTGTTGAGTTGGGTTTTGTGCTGGTAAGCCCGAGTTAAAACCAGCTGGGTTCGTTGTGCACCCGGTAAAACAACAAGTTTGAGTTGTGAGCTTGGAAAACAACTCGGCTGTAATCTAGAGAGATTATAGTGTGGACCCAAGTGAATCTTGGGAGTGGACGTAGGTGCTGGTTGCGCCGAACCACTATAAAATTTTGTGTTTGCCGTGCCTATTTTCTCTATCTCTATCTCTCTTTTATTGCTGCTTTGTATTTAATTCACTTGCACATCATCTAACTAATCAATTAAAGTTAAAAAGTCTTAAATTTTTAAGAACCCAATTCACCCCCCCCCTCTTGGGTTGCCATCTGGGCCAACAATTGGTATCAGAGCAAGTGCTCATTTAGAATTTGATCTCACGATCAAGGGCTAAAGATCCATATGGCAACACAAATTGGTCAAGTTTTGCTGAAGGTCATTCTACGAATAGACCTCCACTTTTTAATGGCTCAAACTATTCTTATTGGAAAGCTAGAATGAGGATATTCATTCAAGCTTCTGATTATGAGCTTTGGGGTGTTATAATTAATGGACCTAGTACACCCACACACCTTATTGATGGCACTATTGTTCCTAAACCCGAAAGGGATTGGAATGATAATGATAGGAGAATGGCACAACTAAATGCTAAGGCCATTAATATTTATATTGTTCCTTAGATTCAAATGAATTCAACCGAATCTCAACTTGTAATTCCGCAAAAGAAATTTGGGATAGGTTGGAAATTACTCATGAAGGAACAAACCAAGTAAAGAATCAAAATAAATATTTTGGTTCATAAATATGAATTATTTACATGGAACAAACTGAAACCATCACATGCATGTTCACTAGATTTACTGATATTGTGAATGGTTGAAAAGTCTTGGTAGAATTTATTCTAATGCTGATCTTGTGCGTAAAATTCTTAGGTCACTACCAAGATCGTGGGAAGCAAAAGTCACTGCCATCCAAGAAGCAAAGGACCTCAATGCACTACCTTTAGAGGAGCTTCTAGGATCCTTAATGACCCACGAGTTGAACAGCATGAAGCAGCATAGAGAGAAGAAAGAAGATGAAAAAAGAAAAGCAAGGATAAGAGAGAGAAGAATGAGTGCAAGAAACCAGGGCATTTATGATTGTCCTTTACTGAAAAAGGCCTACAAGAAAAAAAGAAAGCCTATGGCAACATGGTCAGATGAATCCTCGTCGGAAGAAGATGAGCAAAAGGAAGTTGCCAATATTTGTTTCATGGCCAAACGACGACATGAGGTAAGTTCTGAAAACTCTTGATGATTTTACATTTGATGAAATGTTTGAGGCTTTCAATGAACTTATGATTGATTTTAAAATCCTTAAAAAAATATAAGTTTTTGAAAAATGAAAATTTAGCTTTAGAAAAGAAAAGAAAACTTAATAAAGAACTTAAAAGAAAATCTGAAAAAGAAAAACTAAAGAAAAAGAATCAAGAAAAGATAAACTAAAGAAAAGTTGATAAAATAAAAGATTGTTGAGAAATTCACTTAAGTTCAAAAACTTAACATGATAGTAAAAAGCTGTTTTTGACAAAGCTGGTTTAGGATATAACAATTAAGAAACAGAAATCTCTAAAGAATATTTTTATAAAAGCCAACCAAAGTAATATAACTTGTTAAATGTAATGAAAAAGGTCACAAATCCTTTGAATGCAAAAAAAATAACAACAAGTTAAATATTAAAGCTAAGAAAATATGGGTTCCGAAAGGAACAATTTTTATTGCTGCTAACCATGAAGGACCCAAGAAAGCTTGGGTACCTAAGCATAAAGTTGATTATTGCAGGAATGTCTTGCCAAAAGATCAAAGAAAAAGTGGTACCTTGATAGTGGCTGCTCAAGACATATGACGGGTGACAAAGATGAATTCATCACCCTGGAAAGAAAAGAAAGGAGTTGTGACGTTTGGCGACAACGGTAAAGGTCAAATTATGGGCCTTGGTAAAGTTCGCATAACTCCATCTATAGTTATTGATAATGTACTTTATGTTAATGGTTTGAAGCATAATCTAATTAGCATAAGTCAATTATGTGATAAAAATTTTAATGTTTCATTTAAATCTTCTATATGCACTGTCTAATTCTATTGATGATAGCATTGTATTTACTGGTTATAGACATGGCAATGTTTACTTATTGACTTAGAAAAATTATCTTTGAGTGATCATTGCTTAATTGCTGACAATGCTAACATAAATGAAATTAGTTGGTTGTGGCATCGTAGATTAGGTCATGCAAGCACACACCTTATTTCAAAACTAATTAAAATGGATTTAGTTAAAGGATTACCTAATTAGATTTTGAAAATAATAAAATATGTGATGCATGTCAATTTGGAAAACAAACTAGAAGTTCTTTTAAATCTAAAAACATTGTTTCAACTTCTAGGGCACTAGAGCTACTTCACATGGATCTTTTTGGACCAACTAGAACCACAAGTCTAGGAGGAAAGAAATATGGTCTAGTGATTGTAGATGATTATTCTAGATATACTTGGGTAATGTTTTTAGCTCACAAAGATGAGACTTTCTCGATTTCCTGAAATTCTTTAAGAAAGTCACAAATGAGAAAAACACTACTATAGTATCTCTAAGAAGTGATCATGGAACAGAATTTGAAAATCACCTATTTGAAAATTTCTGCACTGAAAATGGAATTAATCATAATTTTTCAGCCCCTAGGACTCCACAACAAAATGGTGTAGTTGAAAGAAAAAATAGAACTCTAGAAGACATGGCCCGTACCATGCTATGTGAAAGCAACTTACCAAAGTATTTTTGGGCGGAAGCAATTAACACAGCATGTTACATCTTAAAGAGCTTTAATAAGACCAATATTAAAGAAAACACCTTATGAATTATGGAATGAAAGAAAACCAAATATAAAATACTTTCATGCATTTGGATGTAAATGTTTCATTCATAATAATGGTAAAAACAACTTAGGAAAATTTGATGCTAAATCTGATGAAGGAATTTTTCTAGGTTATTCAACAACTAGTAAGGCATATAGAATCTTTAACAAGAAAACCTTAGTAGTTGAAGAATCCATTCATGTAGTTTTTGATGAATCTTTAGCAACTGGATCTGAAAAGATTGATGATGAGGAAGATACAAACATAATTGAAAAAGATCTTGAAAAACTTAATATTGAAGTATCTTCTGATCATGAACAAGAGCTAAAGATGATGATTCACATAAGGACGATGATGTCAATATTGATCATAATGATGTAGATCTTCCAAGAGACTGGAGATATGCCATAGTCATCCTAAGGAATTGATTATAGGCGATCCATCTCAAGGAATAAGGACTAGATCATATGAGAAATATTAGTAATCATCTTGCATTTGTATCACAAATTGAACCTAAAACTATAGAAGAAGCTGAAAAAGATAATAATTGGATGTTAGCTATGCAAGAAGAACTAAATCAATTTACAAGAAATAATGTTTGGACCTTAGTTGAAAGACCTAAAAACATTCAGTAATAGGATCAAAATGGATTTATAGAAATAAACTAGATGAAAATGGCATTGTAATTAGAAACAAAGCTAGATTGGTTGCTAAAGGATATAATCAAGAAGAAGGTATTGATTTTGATGAAACCTTTGCACCTGTAGCTAGATTAGAAGCCATTAGGCTATTACTTGCATTTGCATGTCATATGAACATTAACTTATTTCAAATGGATGTAAAAAGCGCATTTTTAAATGGATTTATTAATGAAGAAGTTTATGTAGAACAACCACCAGGTTTTGAAGATCACGAGTTTTCAAATCACGTTTTTAAATTGCACAAAGCTTTATATGGTTTGAAACAAGCACCTAGAGCTTGGTATGATAGGTTAAGTAAATTTTAATAGAAAATGATTTTACAAGAGGAAATGTTGATAAAACTTTGTTTTTGAAAAGAAAAGGTAAAGATTTACTTGTAGTACAATATACGTAGATGACATTATTTTTGGTGCTACTAACGATTCTCTTTGTCAAGAATTTGCAAAGTTGATGCAGGGAGAATTCGAGATGAGCATGATGGGAGAACTCAACTTCTTCCTTGGACTCCAGATCAAACAAAGCAAAGAGGGAATCTTTATCAACCAAACCAAATACACAAGAGAACTACTCAAAAAGTTTGGTATGGAAACAATGAAACCCCTCGGAACTCCAATGAGTCCTTCATGCAAGCTGGACAAAGATGAAGAAGGTAAAAAGGTTGATCAAAAGTATTATCGAGGTATAATCGGATCCCTTCTTTATTTAACAGCAAGTAGACCAGATATCATGTTTTCAGTATGTTTATGTGCTAGATTTCAATCTGAACCTAAAGAATCACATTTAATAGCTGTTAAAAGAATTTTAAGATATCTAAATGGAACTAAAAATGTAGGTTTATGGTATTCTAGAGATTCCACATTAAACCTAATTGCATATTCAGATTCTGATTATGCTGGATGTAAATTGGATAGAAAAAGCACAAGTGGTGCATGCCAATTCTTAGGAGTAACTTAATCACATGGTTTAGCAAAAAGCAAAATTCAGTTGCATTATCAACTACTGAAGCTGAATATGTAGCAGCTGGAAGTTGCTGTGCGCAAATCCTATGGATTAAGCGACAACTTGAAGACTATGGTATCACACTTGATAAAACACCCATAAGATGTGATAACACTAGCGCAATCAAACTAACTAAAAATCCAATTCAACACTCAAGAACAAAACACATAGAAATTAGATATCATTTTATAAGGGAACATGTAGCTAATGATGAAATTTGTTTAGATTATGTAAACAGAGGAACAATTAGCTGACATATTTACAAAACCTTTGAGTGAAGAAAGATTTTGTTATCTTAGAGGTGAATTAGGGATATGTGACCCTATGGATTGATTTTGATACATTAAGGAATGAGAATCTAGAATTTCTATCAATTTCTTGATATTCCCTTCACTATTTTAAGGACAAATTATCTAGTCATTTGAGCTATTTGATCCTTAATACTCCAAATTTTATCAAAATTTTATAAAATTTATTTTGACGAGTTTCAGTCATTTGAATCTCATATATTTTTTCTGAATTTGTCTTGGAGTCGACACCTCAGAATGAGGAGTCGACACCTCTGACTGTGTCGCTCTCGGTCCCTGACCTTGGAGCCGACACCTGTGAATTCGGAGCCGACTCCAGTTCGAGCGCTGACTGTGTTAGCGATTTGGAGTCGACACCCGACTTTGCGGGAGTCGACACCTGGGAGTCAAATGTTGATTTATTAGGGCAGAGTCGACACCTCGTCACTTCATACTTTCTCAAATCCTAA
>UESW01004515.1:428715-490583 GCA_900491605.1 Calamus simplicifolius
ATTCTCAGACCTTCAAATGGAGCAATTAAAAAGTTTGTTTGCAGCTCAGAAGGATGAGTTTGATAGTAAATTTATGAATATAAAAGAATCACTTTACTCCCTTGATGATCGGGTTGCAAAGATTGAATCAACTCTCAACTCCTCCGCAGAATCTTTAAATGGTGATTTGAAGAACATCTTTGAAGAGCTTAAAGAGATTTGTGGAGATGATGAAACTTATTCAAAGTGCAACGCCGAACTTCAAGACAAAATCACAACATCTTGCACATTTGTGGATGAGAGACTAAAAGATTATGTTAGACTTCAATGTGATGGAATGAAAAATATAGTAGACCATTTAACAAGAATAGTTAGAAAGAACTTTTGATGTTGTTTATGTTCAATCTTGTTGAAATGTTGTTTACATTTTGATATAATGAAGTTAATGTAATGAAATTTAAAGAGGGAGAGAATTATGTAATACTTGACAATATGTTGATGTAGTAAAGCATATATAATGAATGAAAAGTTTTTTATGTTATATTTGACTTTTGGTTATCTTTTTGATGCAATTATCCTTTAGTGCAGAAAAATATTCTTTACCTTTTTGTTGATTACAAAAAAGGGGGAGAGAATTAGGATTGTATATGCATTAAAAGGGAGAAAATTATATGGAAAGAATTATAGTTGAGAATGTTAATTGATTAATATGATATTGAGTTATTGATATGGATTGATAATCAAAGAGGAAGAATAATTTGAATTTAAACTTCATAAGAGAAGCTACCTTATTCATGGGGAGCTTACTCATAAAGATCACTTCCTTGATATTCTCTTTAATTTAAGAATTCTATGCATATACTCAATGTTTTTATAATCATCAAAAAGGGGGAGATTGTTGATCCATTCATTGATTTTGATGATTAATAAAGGAATTGAGTATATTTATTTGATTACTAATGGATTTTACAAGTGTTTCAGGACTTAAATTTATTTGATCAATTTAAAGGAATTAAGAAATGAATTTTGAATCAAATACAAATCAGAGATTTCAAAGTTTCAGAGCTTGGAGTCGACACCTAAAAGTCTGGAGCCAACCCTATGGCCAATTCAATTTTAATCTGATTTTTGATATAACCTGGAGCCGACACCTAGAGTTTCGGAGCCGACACCTAAGGTTTCGGAGTCGACACTTTACTGTGTCTGGAGCCGACTCCGATGCTGGAACAGAGCGATGATTTTCTGAGCATCCTGAAGCCGACACCTACAGTTTTCGGGAGCCGACACCTGACGACGGCGAGCCGACACTTACTTTTGTGGAGCCGACTCCATGACGAACTCAGAATTTACTATTTATGGAAAAACGATTCGGAGCCGACACCTGAAAAGCTGGAGCCGACTCTAACCCACCTAGACGAAAAATCAAAAATGCCAGATCAGCTCTAATGGTAATATTTTTGATTTCTGACATCTAACGGCTATTTTTTATGAATGAAAAATCCTTCCAGGTACACTCCAATGGCTAGATTTCCACCCAAAAATGAATCAAAGGAAAATCTATAAAAAGGGGGAAAAACAACCGTTTGAAATATATAGAAAGAGAGAGATAGAAACGGATAGACAAAAATCAAAAATCCAAAATCCGAGAAGTCTTGAGCCGTATATCCAAGAGAGGAGCTTTCAAGTTCAAAACCTTCCACTCCACAAAGCTCAAAGAAGAATCCAAGCCATTCAAATAGAGAAAAATTGGAGGATTCTCATCTAGAAGAAAGAGACCAACTTTTCAATCTTCTCAACTGCATCTATTGTGAAGAATCGGAGCTGAGGCTTGATTCAACCCAGCAAGGAGAAGAGGAAAAGAAGAAAAGAAGAAAAGCTCAAAGCCAAACAACTTCAAATCAGGCTTTTCTAAACCTATTTACTTTTCTTTGAATATTTGCTCATTAAGGAGCTGTGAAAATTTGTAAAACATTCATATACTTGTTTGTGCCTAGTTCAATCAAAGGGGATTGAACTAGTGGAGGTTGTTAACCTCGGGTCAAGCTAGTTTAGCTTGAGTTTTGGGTTGTGTGCTGGTGAGCCCGAAAAACCAGCTGGGTTCGTTGTGATCCCGGGTAAAACAACAAGTTTGAGTTGTGAACTTGTAAAACAACTCGGCTGTAATCAAGGAGATTATAGTGTGGACCCAAGTAGGATCTTGGGAGTGGACGTAGGTGTTGGATACACCGAACCACTATAAAATCTTTGTGTTTGCCGTGCTTCCATTGACTCTATCTCTATCTCTGTTTTATTCGCTGTACTTTGTATTTACATTGCATTTGTTTTCATTCATCTTAAGCAAACAATTTTTCAAAAGGCTAAATTTTTTAAAGAACCCATTTCACACCCCCCTCTTGGGTTGTCATCTGGGCCAACAACCAGGCTCGCCGAGATCTGGGAGGACCCTGTTGTAGCCACCTCGTGGGACTGGTCTGTCCTTCTTGGGTCGGTGCGGGGGTCCGCGGCTCCATGCGGACCAGAAGAAGAGGTGGCCGGAGAGAAAGGGGCAGCGGCCTCTTCAGGGAGGCATGGAGCAGGGGCAGTTGCGAGACGCTCCTAAACCAGATGGGTCAGGGCTTGGACCTGCTGGACCAGTGTGGTAAACTGATCCTGGGTCACGGGGATGGCTGGCGGCGACGGGGTCTCGATGGGTGGCGGCTGCGGTGCCATGCTACTCATCGGATCAGGTCTCTGGGAGGCGACCTGGTCCTGGGCTTCAGAAGTTGCTATTCTCCGATTAGCCACTGGAGAGGTTCTCTTCTGGATCGAGATCCTTGTCTCCTTTGTTCAAGTTTTAATGGGACTTGAGGCCCTTCCTCTAGCGCCAATTTGTTGCCACCAGGATCTATCCTCCGACTTGTGCGCAATCCGTCTCCTGATCGGGCTTCCTCCTGGGCGGACCTGCACAGAAGTCCTCACGCGAGAGGCGTTGGGGGTGGCCCTCCGCGGAAGACCCTCCGACGCTCAAGTCAGTGGGGATCGACGATCAACAGAAATGAGGAGAAGGATCTCTCTTGGGAGTCCCTCCAGGGGTGGCCAATCGGAAGCTCTAGGGGAGCGCCGATGAGCAGTGAGGGAGAGAGAGAGAGAGTGAGAGTAAGCCAGGAGCTGTGTACGGGGGCTTGTACGCATACTTGAGAGAATCTGGGAGTGTCATATTTATAGGCAATCACCTATATCTTGAGCGCCTTCTGGAAGGTTCGAAGGTTGTTAGGATACGGAGATTATTCGAATCAAGCTGTTGCAAGGCCGGTGGAATCCGTATCTTGTTCGTTGAAGGGTCGATGGCTGGGAGGGCTCTCTGATGGTCTGAGATCTGATGAGTGCGTAGGTCCTAGGCCGTTATTGTAAATCCTAGACCACTCCTCGATATGATTCTTTGTTTGGAATTCTGTTATGTAGGCCTGGGCTCTCCCGCGTCGAGTTCCACGGAGGTGTGTGTCGAGCCATGGATTGCTTGGGGGTTGCTCGGGGAAGCCGAGCTATGGGTTGCTCGGGGAAGCCGAGCTATGAATGGCTTGGAGAAAACCGAGCTATGGATGGCTCGGGGAAGCCGAGCTATGGGTTGCTCGGGAGAACCGAGCTATGGGTAGCTCGGAGGAACCTCGCTATAGGTTGCTCGGCCCGTTGGACCATGTTAGTTAGGTCGTTCTTCATGGGCGTAATGTAGCGGGCGGGGGGATGGGGCTGATCTTAGCCCCTTCGCACGGTTATCAATGCAATGGCAATTTTACCCCTCAACAGCTTCCTTTACCAATAACCTCTTGAATTTTGTATCTATTGGCATCACCATATTCAGTGAAAAAGTCCATCTCTAATGAACTTTGCAAAATATCATTCAATCGCAATAGCCGATGAGTTTTACAGCAATACAACAAACAACTTTTATTACCTTTAGGTGTATGTCCAATGGCAAAGGAAAAACTATACTTTGTGGCATTAAAAACGTAATTGGAATAAAGTAAAATTTTAACAGCAGATTTTACTTAAAAACCCATCTCAACATAACGTGCATTTCACTTAAAGTTGAATAAATTGCAAGTTATAAAATAATATCATATATAAGTAATTTAACATGTGACAACTAAACATATTCTATTATCGCTAATATTAAGGAATGTACTGATCATAAATTAAAAATGATTGAAAAGCAACTGCTGCAAACTACTGCATTATCGGAGCCCCACCTACTTCTCCTCTTGAAGCTCTTGGAGAGTTCAACAGAATTTCATTTAAATGAATTAAATTCTTAGAATTTTATAAAAGACACTGAAAGTAAAAAGGAAAGATAAGCAGGCTTATAATAAATATAATAAATGCAAGGAGCTTGAAAGCGAATACCTTTTTTTCCCTATCGATCAAAGTAATATGGTTAAAGCATGATGGTTAATATATGCTTAAAAAGCTTCTTGGTATAGCATATTCAGTGACCCACTTGTCCTTGTGGACAGGTGACATTTGGCATTCATGACACTATGCCAGCCACATAGGCATTAATTGTTAACTTTAATAAATTTTGAATAAATAAATTATTTGAGAATTTAAGAATAGAAACTCGCACCAAGATCAAGACGCAGTAAGTCCAAGCCTTCAACTTTATCTCTCTCTATTTACACTACAAGAAAATACTGAAATAGTGACGCAAAGTTAGTGACGCATCATATTGCAACCACTTTGCGATGCCTCCATAACAACAAAACATTGCGATGCAATTAATGACGCATTAGCGACTCAATAAACCAAAAATAAAAAAAAATAATTTTTTTATTTAGCGACGCAAATAATACATCACAATATTTTTAAATTATTTTTTTTATAAAATAAAAATATGGGAAAAAAATATTGCGACTCAACTCAGTGCATCGCAATATTTTAAAAAAAATTAATTATGTTAAATAGCGACGCAATAAACCAAAAAATTAGAAAAAATATTTTTAATTTAGCAACGTACCAATTGCATCGCAAATAATTTAAATAAAATTAATTTTTATAAAATATAAATATGAGAAAAAAATATTGCGATGCAACTCAGTGCGTTGCAATGTTTTTAAAAAATTAAATATGTTAATAGCGACGCATTAGCGACCCAATAAACCAGAAAATTAGAAAAAATATTTTTAATTTAGCGACGCATTAACTGCATCGCAATTATTTTAAATAAAATTAAATTTTATAAAATATAATTATGAAATAAAAAAATTACAACGCAACCCTATGCGTCGCAATGTTTTTAAAAAAAATTAATTATGTTAAATAGCGACGCATTAGCAACGCAATAAAATAGAAAATTAGAGAAATTATTTTTAATTTAGTGACGCACTAGTTGCATTGTAATTATTTTAAATAAAATTAATTTTTATAAAATATAATTATGAAATAAAAAAATTACGACGCAAACCTGTGCATCGCAATGTTTTTAAAAAAATTAATTATGTTAAATAGCGACGCAATAGCAACGCAATAAAATAATAAATTAATAAAAATAATTTTTATTTAGCGATGCAAGTATTGCGTCGCAATGTTTTTTTTAAAAAGAAAATTTATAAAAATATTAAAAAGAATTATGAAATAAAAATATTGCAACGCACTGTGCGTCGCAATATTTTTAAAAATATGTTTAAGGAAATCTAAATATTCTTTTTAATATATATATATGTGTGTGTGTGTGTGTTAAACTCTAATCATATGAGAACTGGAGCGAGATAAGATACAAGAAGAACGAAAGTTAAATGACTAGCATCTAAAGAAAGACTTCGATCCAAACAGATAAATAGGGGCCAAAAAGAACAAAGAAACGATCCAAAACGGGGGGTAAAAAAGTCCTAGAAAGGTAGACAACAAACCTTTAGAAACCGTGTCTAAGACAAACTCCAAAACCCTAGTATCCTTAGCTCTGATCGATCACTCAGGAGCGGCAACACGAACAAGACGAAACACGCCGACAACAGGAAAGATCTCTCTCTGGAAACCCTAGGAAGAGCTTGTCGTCGCCCCCTTACGTGGATGAGATGGAGGTAGAGGGATCGGTTTTCGAGAAACCCTAGTATTAGGCTTTTGGGGAACGAGGAAAAGAAGCCCTCCTCCACGGCGAACTCTCGGCGTCTCTCCCCTCGCTCTCTTCGTGACTCACGCTCCCCCCCACCCTTTTAAAGTTTCCCAAACGGGACTACGAGCAACCAAGCACCATCTATAAGCGAAGCGGAAGGGCCGTGGCACTGTGCCCGTAAAACTGTCTTGGTCTACTGGCTTCGATCGATCGCAACCGTCGGATCATCGCCGATCGGATCGATCACAACGGTCCGAGATTGGTCGTCGCTGACCGGGATCGATCATGGCTTCGATCGATCGCAACCGTCGGATCATCGCCAATCGGATCGATCGCAACGGTCTGAGATCGGTCGTCGCCAACTGGGATCGATCATGGCTTCAATCGATCGCAATTATCGGATCGTCGCCGATCGGATCCATCGCAACGGTCTGAGATCGGTCGTCGCCGACCGGGATCGATCATGGCTTCAATCGATCGCAACCATCGGATCGTCGCCGATCGGATCCATCGCGATGGTCCAAGATCTTTCCTCTTATTTCCTTCTCCTTCAAGAACACAAATCTTTCCCTTTTCTCTCTTGTTACTCCCTCTTTCAAGAACACTAATCATCATCCTCCTCCTCCTCCAAGCCTCTTGAACCCTAACCTTAATGCTAATTACTCTTCGTTATTTCCGGTTGTGTCTTGTTTGATGTTCATTCTCTTGAAGAGCCATCATGGACAAAACAAACCGAAAGAGGAAGCATAACGAGAACCAAGACGACGATCCTCTCGCCTCTGCCTCTCTCCTCCCAATTGCCGCAGCCTTACACTTCCAAACACCAGGTTCCCATCCTTCCGTCCCCTCCCCCACCGCCGCTGCCACTGCTGCCACAACCGCAATACCTCTCCTCTCCTCCCCCTGCCCAACAGCCGAGATCGGTCATCCCCGACTGGGATCGATCATAGCTTCGATCGATCACAACCATCGGATCATCGCCGATCAGATCGATCGCGATGGTCCGAGATCGGTCGTCACCGACCGAGATTGATCATGGCTTCGATCGATCGCAACAGTCGGATCATCGCCGACCGGGATCGATCATAGCTTCGATCGATCACAACTGTCGGATCGTCACCGATCAGATCGATCGCAACAGTCCGAGATCGGTCATCGCCGACCGAGATCGATCATGGCTTCGATCGATCACAACCGTCGGATTTTTGCCGATCGGATCGATCACAACGGTCCGAGATCGATTGTCACCGACCGGGATCGATCATGGCTTCGATCGATTGAACCATCGGATCATCACCGATCGGATTGATGGCGATGGTCCGAGATCCGTCATCGCCGACCGAGATCGATCATGGCTTCGATCGATCGCAACTGTCATATCATCGCCGATCGGATCGATTGCGACGGTCCGAGATCGGTCGTCACCGACCGAGATCGATCGCGATGGTCCGAGATCGGTCATCGCCGACCGGGATCGATCATGGCTTCGATCGATCGCAATCGTTGGATCGTCACCGATCGGATTGATCGCGACGGTCCAAGATCGGTCGTCCCGACCAGAATCGATCATGGCTTTGATCGATCGCAACCGTTAGATCATCGCCGATCGGTTCTATCGCGATGGTCGAGATCGGTCATCCCCGACTGGGATTGATCATGGATCGATCGATTGCAACCGTCGGATCGTCGCCGATCGGATCGATCGCGACGGTCCGAGATCGGTCGTCGCCGACCGGGATCGATCATGGCTTCGATCGATCGCAACCGTCGGATCGTCGCTGATCGGATCGATCACGATGGTCCGAGATCAATCGTCGCCGACCGGGATCGATCATGGCTTCGATCGATCGTAACCGTCGGATCGTCGCCAATCGGATCGATCGCAACGGTCCGAGATCGGTCATCGCCGATCGGGATCGATTATGGCTTCGATCGATCGCAACCGTCGGATCGTTGCCAATCGGATCCATCGCGATGGTCCGAGATCTTTCCTCTTATTTCCTTCTCTTTCAAGAACACAAATCTTTCCGTTTTCTCTCTTGTTACTCTCTCTTTCAAGAACGCTAATCATCATCCTCTTCCTCCTCCAAGCCTCTTGAACCCTAACCTTAATGCTAATTACTCATCGTTATTTCCAGTTGTGTCTTGTTTGTTGTTCATTCTATTGAAGAGCTATGATGGACGAAACAAACCGAAAGAGGAAGCACAACAAGAACCAGACGACGATCCTCTCGCCCTCTGCCTCTCTCCTCCCAATTGTCGCAGCCTTACACTTCCAAACACCAGGTTTCCTTCCCTTTCGTCCCCTCCCCCACCGCCACCGCCACTGCCGCCACAACCGCAACACCTCTCATCTCCTCCCCCTGCCCAGCAGCCACCTCTTATTCTCCCCCGCTTCACCTCCGGCCCCTCCGCCACCGCCGCCCCCACCGTTGTTAGTGCTGCCAGTCCACCAGCTTCGTGCCCGTAGCAACCGCTCCCAAGGTCCCCGCCGCGCTGACAAATCGAATACCGTCGTTCCTCCTTTCCCGTGGGCAACCGACCGCCACACCACCGTCCACTCCCTCGTAGACCTTCGCTCCCTAAACATCACAGAGATCAACGGCGAAGTTCAGTGCAGGCGCTGCGACGCTCACCGGGTCATCAGATATAATCTTGCGACCAAGTTCGCCGAGGTGGCCGAGTTCGTCGTGGCGACGAAGCAAGATATGCATGACCGCGTGCCGAACGCGTGGATGAACTTGCAATATTTTTAAAAATACTAAAATTGCGATGCATATATTGCGTCGCAGTGATTTTTAGAAAAAAAATGTTGTAAAAAAATTTCAAAATAAAATATTTGCGATGCAATATTTGCGTCGTAATTATTTTTAGAAAATATAATTTTTATCAATTATAATTATTTAAAAAATATTGCAACGCATTAGCGACGCATTTTCTCAGAAAATAAAAATAATTTTCCTAGAGAAAATAAGTTTTAATATTGCAACGCAAATATTACGTCGAAATATTAAATTGAAAAATAAAAGTAATAAAAAAATTTAAAATAAAACATTGCGATGCAATATATGCGTTACAATTATTTTTAAAAATATAATTTTTATCAATATAATTATTTAAAAAATATTGCGATGCATTAGCAACATAATTTCCTAGAAAATAAAAATAGTTTTCTCAAAGAAAATAATTTTTAATATTGCGACACATATATTGCGTCGCAATGTTTTTAGAAAAATAAATGTAATAAAAAATTTTAAAAAAAACATTGCGATGCAATATATGCATCGCAACTATTTTTAGAAAATATAATTTTTATCAGTTATAATTATTAAAAAAATATTGCAATGCATTAGCGACGTAATTTCCTAGAAAATAAAAATAGTTTTCCCAGAGAAAATAATTTTTAATATTGCGACATATATTGCGTCGCAATGTTTTTTAGAAAAATAAATGTAATAAAAAAATTAAAAAAATACATTGTGATGCAATATACGCGTCACAATTATTTTTTAAAAAAATATAATTTTTATCAGTTATAATTATTAAAAAAATTATGACGCATTAGCGACGTAATTTTCTAGAAAATAAAAATAATTTTTTCGCTGGACATTGCGCCAAATTAGCGATTCATTAGCGATGCAATTAGTTGTGTCGCTAAGTTTTGCATAAAATAATAAAAAGGCCAAATTAGCAATGGATTAGCGACGCGTTGTTGCGTCGCTAATCCATAATAATTTTTTAAAAAAAATAGCAAGTGATTAGCGACGCAAATTTGCGTCGCTAATCACTACTATATAATCTCTGTCGAGCTGCCCCCCCCCCCCACTTCTCTTCTTCTTCCTCTTCTTACCCTAACCGCCACCGTCCGCTCCTCCGGCTCCCCCGTCCTCTCCCCCGGCGGCAGCTCCCCCCACTCCAACGGTGTCCCCTCTCGACCAAGGTAAGCCCCCCCTCCTCCTCATTTTTTTAATAAAAAAACTAGGTTCCGGCCACGGCCACGGCCGTGCCCGTCTTCTCCGGCCATGCCGTGCCGTGGCCTGGCCACGGTGGCCAAGCCACCAAAAAAAAAATTAACAGCTAGGGGGGGTTCCCCACCCCCCTTCGTCTTCTCCAGCCACGGCCGCTGCCGTGGCCTGGCCACGGTGGCCAAGCCACCAAAAAAAATTTAACAGCTATGGGGGGTTTTCCCCACTCCCCCCTTCATCTTCTCCGCCACGGCCGCTGCCGTGGCCGGCCGTGGCCTAGCCACGGTGGCCAGGCCACAAAAAAAAAAGTATAACAGGGGACCCCCCCTTGGTCTTCTCCGGCCACGGCCGTTGCCTATGGCTGGCCATGGCCTGGCCACAATGGCCAGCCACCAAAAAAAAGTATAACAGGGGGTTTTCCCCACCCCCCCTTCGTCTTCTCCGGCCACGATCTCCGGCAGCGGCCGCTGCCATGGCCGGCTGTGGCCTGGCCACAGTGGTCAGGCCACAAAAAAAAATTAACAGGGGGGGTTTTCCCCACCACACCCCCCCTTCTTCTTCTTCGGCCACGGTGGCCGAGCCACCAAAAAAAAATAAAAAGGGGGGGGGGGGGGGTTTCCCCACCCTGTTAATTTATGTCACACAATAGTGATACTAAGTGATACTTGCTTCCATAGGACTAATTCAAATGGTCACACAATAGTATTACTATATATATATATATATATATGGAGAATGATCACTCTAATAAATTAATTAATTTATGTCATTAGTCGTAGCTCTTTGGATAGACTGATTTCAGCTTATAAATCATAGCTATTTAGGTCAATTAATTTAGCTTATCAGTTTTAACTTTTCAAGTAAGCTGATTCTAGACCATCAACCTTAGCTCTTTAGATCATCAATCAAAACTCTTTAGATAGGTCGAGCTGAATTAGCTTAGCTATTTAGGTCAACTAATTTAGCTCATTAACCATAACTCTTTAGATTAGCTAATTTCAAAATAGCAGTCGTAGCTTTTCATTTCTTTATAGCTGTTTATGCAATAATATTTGTGCATTTGTAGTTATTTACAATTGTTATGTCTTGATTATTTACATTCTGCTTCAAATTGAATGATGCATTAAATTATGTAATGCTAGAATGAAAGTCTTGTTGTAGTTTTATTTAATTTTCAGCAATAAATTAGTAGTTTCAATGATTTATATTTTAGTCTTCACAAACATTTATATTCGACATAATAATCTTAAGAAGTCAGTGACTATATATAGAACACTATTCCTATATATATAATTGACAAGAATTTATGAATAACAAGCATAAGTTCGATTGTCTTTGGATTTCCATATTATCAATCACAGCACTATAACCTTTAGACCCGTTTGAGAATTTGTTTAGTCTTGCAAATTCTCAAATTGTCCTGGTGGACAGTTTGAGAATATTTTTTGCGATATGTTAGTCTGCTATTAATCATCGTTGGTTGAGATTGCGGTTTGTATTTGCTCATACGTTCTCCTAGTGTGGCATATATGCCACACATTTAGGAGAACATATGGGAAAATGCTGCTGAAATTTCAACGTAACGATCGATGATAATTAATAGCAGAATATACATATCACAAAAAATATTCTTGAATGGGATAGGGCCTTACCTTTTAGATATGGAGTGAAGGTGGAATTAATTTAGGACACTTGAATGCGTGTGAAGTCTCATGATTGAACGGACCGCCTTGCGGCCCGACCCGAACTCAAGCCCTAGCATTAGCCTGGCATGAACCTGTGCCTCGGTCCTTACTAGCATGCCAAGGATCGTAGCCGTGGCCCGGCCTTGCAGGGTAGGGACCTTAGTTGTGTAAAAGAAAATTGGTTTAGTTATAAATGATTTAAATGGTTGTTATTAACCTTAGTTGTGTAAAAGAAATAATTTAGTTATATATTAAGTAATGCTAATATAGTTTTATAATGTGGTTTCCTTTAATGGTTTACCAGAAATTGTATAAGTCGGTCAAAAATGAGCGGGGCTCGCTCATGGATGTATGCAAGGATAAAAGATGGCTTGCTTAATCAGATTTTCTGAATGGATTGGAAGAATTTATCGCATTTGCATGTAGCCAACCTGAATGGATGGATGGGCCTAGGATTAGGTGCCCATGCAACTATCACAGGTGTCAGAATAAAGCCTACAGAGATGTTGAAACTGTTAAGGTGCATCTGTGTAAAAAAGGGTTTGTTCCTGATTACGATGTTTGGTACTGTCATGGTGAACCAGAGAAATTCCAGCAGTTGTTACAAGCCAACAAGTGTCAATTCCCGTAGATGAACCATTTGTGAATTTAAACACATATGAAGAAATGGTGATGAATGCATCGGGTAATGAATTCAATCAGAATACATTTATGGAAGAACCAAATCCATATGCACAACAATTTTATGATATGTTGTGCTGCAAATCAAGAATTGTATCTTGGTTGTGAGGGTCATTCCAGTTGTCTACGGCTGCTCGGTTGTTGAATATTAAGGCAGAACATCGATTATCAGAAAAGGCATTCAATTCTGTAGCTGGGTTAATCAAGGAAATTTTGCCAAATGATAATGTTGTAGCAGACAGTTTTTACTCAATGAAGAAGTTGTTGCGTGGGCTTGGGCTCCCAGTTAATAAGATCGATTATTGCTTGAACAATTGCATGATATATTGGGGTGAAGACTCAGAGCTGCGATGGTGTAAGATTTGTGGGCAATCGAGGTACAAAAATGGTGAAGGGGGAGCTAGTACAAGTAGGAGGAAAAGTGTGCCTTACAAGAGGATGCATTACTTTCCTCTTACTCCACGCCTGCAGAGATTATACAGATATGAGGCTACAGCTGCTGATATGAGATGGCATGCCGAACATGAATCTAAAGAGGATGAAATATGGCATCCGTCAGATTCAAAAGCTTGGAAGCATTTCAATGAAAATCATCCTGATTTCGCTGAAGATATAAGGAATGTGAGATTAGGTCTTTGTACCGATGGCTTCCAACCATTTGGTCAAGCGGGCCAACAGTATTCATGTTGGCCTGTGATACTGACTGTATATAACCTTCCTCCATGGAAGTGCATGAAAGATTCTGCAATGTTTTTGACAGTTTTGGTTCCAGGACCATCAAATCCAAAGGAAAAGATTGATGTCTTCCTGCAACCGTTGGTGGCCGAATTGAAAATATTGTGGGAAACAGGAGTCCTAGCCTACGACATTTCTATGAAACAGAATTTCATCATGAGAGCTGCTTTGATGTGGACAATAAGTGACTTCCCGGCATATGCAATGTTGTCTGGTTGGAGCACTGCTGGACGTCTGGCATGCCTCCATTGCATGTATGATTCGGATGCATTTACATTGCAGAAGAGTGGTAAGCAGTCATGGTTTGATAATCATAGGAAGTTCTTGCCTCCAAATCATCCTTACAGGCGTAACTTGACCGCCTTTCGGAAGAACAAAGCAGTCACAAAATTCGTCGAACCGGTTAGGTCCGGCACGGATATATTGATACTATAGAGCATTTGGGGTTGAGGTATGCTTGGGAACCCGATGCAGATAGAATAAATGGCCGTATATGTAAAGAACATAACTGGAAGAAGAGGAGTATATTTTGGGATTTGCCGTATTGGAGCACAAATCTCATCCGGCACAACTTGGATGTTATGCATATCGAGAAAAATTTCTTTGATAACATATTTAACACGGTGCTAAACATCCGGGAAAAACCAAAGACACTGCAAAGTCAAGAGAAGAACTTAATCAGTATTGCAGAAGAGGTGATTTGAGGAGGAGTGCCGATGGGACCTATCCTAAAGCCTGTTACACTCTTGACAGAAATTCACGAGAAGTTTTATGTAACTAGCTTAGAGGTTAAAATTTCCAGATGGTTATGCCTCAAATATCGGTAGGTGTGTGGACATGCATAAGCTCAAGTTGTTCGGCATGAAGAGTCACGACTGCCATATTTTCATGCAACGGTTATTGCCTATAGCTTTTCGTGAGTTGCTTCCGCAACATGTCTGGAAGGCATTGACGGAGCTTAGCTTGTTCTTCAAGGAGTTATCTGCCGCAGTCATTACTTCTGCATCCATGGCAAGGCTTGAGGAGAAATTCCAATTATTTTATGCAAGCTGGAGCGAATATTTTCTCCCAGTTTTTTTGACTCAATGGAGCATTTACCGGTTCACTTGCCATACGAAGCGAGCATAGCTGGTCCCATGCAGTATCGCTGGATGTATCCTTTCGAGAGGTAAATATATACATCATTAAGACATGTTGACATTTCAAATATTATTTCAATGCGAGAGAAAATTGGTTAATTTTTGGTCTCAACTTTACATATGGGTACCTTAAGAAGTTAAAAAAAATGTGCGTAATAAGGCAAGGGTTGAAGGTTCTATATGCAATGCACACTTGGTCGAAGAAGTTTCAGCTTTTGCCTCGCATTACTTTGAGGGTCACGTCCACACGAGGAGCAAAAATCTTGGTCGTAATGATGAAGTATGTGTGGACGAAGGAGAACCTAATGACGGTAGAATATCAATTTTTAAAGGTATCGGCCGTTCATTTGGGGGGCAGAAGTCAAGAAATCTTAGCGATATGGAGTATAATACAGCACATTATTACATCCTAATGAACTGTAGAGAAGTCGATCCATATATTGAGTAAGTGTATACTTCAATGCTTAATTGGAACTTCTAATTTAAATTACAATATACCATAATATTTAATTGCTAACATAAGTTTTAATCCTTATCATTTTATAAGGATGTATTGTGATAGACAACGACAGATGAATCCCGACATCAGTCAAGTTGCAATTAGGCAGAAGTTAGAAACGGAGTTCGCTTACTGGTTTTATTAATTTGTGAGTAGTATCACTCAATCAATTTCAATAATGGCTTTTATTTTTCGAATTGGTTGTGAATAGCTTATTAATTTATAGGTAAACGGTCCATGGTCCACAACTGACAATATTTTATTAAATGTCTATCGCAATGGCCATTGAAGACCGTAACAACCTCTACTGGCTATTTTGTTAATGGGTACAAATTTCAAATTGAACGATTAGCAGCTTCAAGAGGCATGCAGAACTGGGGCGTGTGTGTTAAAGGAGAAAGTGTTGGAGCAAATATGCAGGATTATTACGGAAAGTTAGTAGAGGTGGTTGAAGTTGAATATCCCGGTTGGCCTATGAAACGAACCGTATTGTTTCGTTGCGATTGGTTCGATCCGATAGTTCCTATGGGCAAAAGGGTTCATAATGACTACAATTTGGTTGAAGTGAACCATCGACGAAGATTGCAGAAATATGACCCATTCATCCTTGCATCCCAAGCTCAGCAAGTGTTTTACTGCGGATATCCAAGTTTGCGCAATGACTAGCGAGATTGGTGGGCTGTTTCTAAAATCGTCCCACGTTCAACAATCGTATTAGAGGAGAGTTCATCAAGTCAATCAGCCGAGTGCCCTGCATTTCAAGAGGATGAGATGGAAATGCATGCAATTGAGGACGACACAAGGGCTCCTGAAACATCACTTAGAGATCCAAATGGTGATGTCCAAGAAATTGCGGATGCAAATGTTCGGTTTCCTTCCGATGATAATGAAACTGAATCGCAGTCCGATACGGCATTAGATGTTGAACCAATATTTTACGAAACAAATGACTCCGATTAAACATAGAGGTTTTTTAAATTCAACTTTATTTTATAAGTGTTAAATTTTTATATAGTCAATCATTAATCGTAATTTAATTGCATGAATCTTTAGTATTTTCAGTATGACGGGCAGAGGTAGATCTACCGACGACATACGGAGTGAGCAGGGACGTAGCCCTGCTGCATCAGATCACACAAGCTTTGGAGATAGAGAGTTCGGATCTCCATACATCGCACAGCCTTCAGGTGATCCTGCATTGGTATTACCATCCAGCCGATCGGCACATACCTCGAGAGTTCTTCCACCATCGGCCGCACCGTACTTTGACTGGATGCTCATGGGCTGTAAGTATATACTAATTAAAAATATATGTTTATGTTTTTAAGTCAATTACTTATAAACATGCATTTTTTTAATAGATTTATTGAGCAGCATCATGTATCCAGCCACATCAGCTCCGTATTTCAGAGCGTGCAGATCCCAGTGGCTATGATTGGCGCCACGTATCTGCAGCCACGAGGGAGTTTTTTTTTCTGAGTTTCAGGTAAACTTATTAAATACAATTTATCGCTGATATAAAATTTCTTAATCTTAATAAATTCTGAAAGTAACTATTTATTTTAATGCAGAAAAAGTTTATGTGGGACCCTGCCAGCCATGATGCCATTAGGGCAGCATGGGAGGCTCTTACGGGACGCCGATACTCCGACATGCTTCATCGTTGGAGGTCATCGGGTCAGCATCTTGTGCATGTGCCAGAGGGTATTTGGCATGAGTGGCAGCAGGCCTGGCAGTCCGATGGCTGGCGCAGGAGGTCCGCATCAGCCAGCATGAACTGTCGATCCGAGAGGGGCGGTCCTGGCACGGGTCTCTCCCGCCACACTTCGGGCTCCATTTCGATTCAGGAGCACAGACGCCGTATGGTAAAAAAACATAAATAATTTAATTACAATTTAGTTATTTATAAATATTTGCATTAATATCAATTTTTTTATTGTTATAGTCTGAGCAGGAGGGCGGAGATCCTGGTGAGTTTCGTCTATTCAGGGCGACACACACCAGGAGGGACGGTTCCTGGGTCGATACGCGATCACGGGAGGTTGCGGTAAGAAATTAGTTTTATATAGTATATGTTTAATTTCTAAAATTTTATTTAGAAAATTATTGATTCATTTTATAATTCAAAGACACGAGTCGAGGAGCTTCGCTCCCAGGCATCGAGGTCGACTCCACTGATGGGGAGACGCCCGTCGAACTCTCAGCAGAGAAGAGTCGACGTGTGTTTTTGGAGGCTATTGGTGCCCAGCCGCGAGACCGCAGGATATTTTCCCCATCAGGCCTCTAGCTCGCGATATTCTGGTGATATTCTTGCTGAGCGTTTAGATGACATTCGAAGATCTATTACGGAGGAGGTTCGGCAGGACATTCGTTAGGAGGTTCGGCAGGAGTTCGAGCATGAGTTCGAGCAGCATATACGAGGCCATCAGCAGGAGCTTGCAGACGTACGAGATCAGATGCGTCAGTTGCAGGATATGGTTAGTCGCTTGTCGTAGGGTTCCCAGCCTCCACGTGATCGCGCAGATTCTTGATGTATTTTTTTTTACTTTTTATATTTTATACATGAAAACTTCAAAATTTTAATATATTAATTATTTTTGGAAATTGAATGATTATTGTTTGGATCAATATGAGTGAAGAATGTTTCGATCAATATTTAAATGTAACAAAATTGTATTAACAGTTTTAATTTTTAATATTTTATTTTTTAAAAAAATAATTAGCAACGCATTAGCGACTGAAATTTCATCGCTAATATTTTAAAATATTATTATTAAATATTGCACGCAATGACCTGGAGTCGCAATATTTTTAAAAAAATTTAATTAGCGATGCATTAGCGACTAAAATTGCGTCGCTAATATATCTAAAATATATTGTTATTAAATATTGCGACGCAATGACCCGGCATCGCAATATTTTAAAAAAAATTTAATTAGCGACTCACATTGCATCGCTAATATATCTAAAATATTATTATTAAATATTGCGACGCAATGACCTAGCGTCGCAATATTTTAAAAAAATTTAATTAGCGATGATGCATTAGCGACTCAAATTGCGTTGCTACTATATCTAAAATATTATTATTAAATATTGCGACGCATTCAAGTGCATCACCATATTGCGACGCACTTGAATGCGTCGCAATATTTAATAATAATATTAAATATTAAAAATTAGTTTTAAAATTAGTGATACATTGCATATGCATGCATCGCAATATTGCGAAGCATTGCTGCATCGCAGAGAGTAGCATTTGGGCACCGCAATATTTTTTTTCTCTTGTAGTGTTACAAAACACCGCAACAAGTTCAAGTAAATCTACCGAGAGTTCAACTCAATTTCACACTCTCACCAGTACCAAAAATGTAAACGTGAATAGAAGCAAAAACAACATATAAAAATTCCGAAACTCCTAGCTTACGCTCACAAAATGCCTTGCCCCAACCCCGCCAACCGCAGAGAACAGGCAGTTCAACAAACCGATAACTCCAACGAAGGTGCACGCCAGCATGAAAATTAATCAAAACTATCGGATAATTGACTTGGTCATAAGATGCACGAGAATTATCAGAAGGAAACCGATTATTTATAGTTTCGTCCAAGAACAAAGAAAAGGGAAGAAATATCACAAATATGCTGGAAGTGGGTGTAGAACCAGATTCTTTGAAAGCAATCTTGTCCTAGAAGATGAATCGATTGCACAAAGCTTGGGAGGATCATATTTCTTCTAAACAAATCACCTACATATAAAAGATTATACGAAAATGGAAAAACCAAGAAAAAAAGTAAACATCGAGAATGGAATCTCCAACATGGCATCCAAACGTCCCAACAAAAAGAAATTGCGGCAATTAGACCCAATTGGAGTGATTCCAACAAGCATAAAAAATCTTGAATCTGAAGAAAATAATACGCAATAGAAACGGTAGAAGGAGAGGATTGCCAAAAGAAAAAGTAAAACAAGAAAGGTGATTTATCAAAAAGAAAACGAGTAAAAAAAAGACGAACAGTAAACACCCGGCATTCGAACAATTCCAGACGTTGCAAAAGAAGAAGAAAAAAAAAATCACCATATCCCGTTCTTCCACGAAAAAACTGGCCTAAGAAACCAGATCCCACATGCAAATCATCCAGAGAAGCAAGCCCAAAAGACTAAGAACATATCAAGAAAAAAAAACACTGACCTTCTTTCGCTGATCTTGCTGCATTTCTTAACAGATCTCCAAACCGAACGATCCAAGATCCCGCCTTTCCCTCTTCCTTCCCCTCTTTCGGCTACTTTCTCTTCTTCTTGAGTATCTCGGCTCAAAAATGAACTAAAACCTCGCTTAAAAGCAAAAGATCTACAGGAAATCAGCCACATTCGCCCCATCTACCCCTGCTCGGGATCATCAGTCTGCGGTACCATGCCGGCCTTCTCCAATCCTCCGGATAACATAAACACAGAAGCCGATCGCTCATGCACACCCCCGCCCTCGAGACGACGACACAAAGCCCTTTTAAACGCGATCATAGAGTGGCCACAAAGCCCTTTTTCCTTCCTGCCTCCTCCATCTCCACCAACGCAGCGCCGGGTCCCAAAGAATTCCGATTCAAGAACCACACTAGCAATCGACCGAGGTCGAGAATGAGATAGATATCAAGAGCGAAGGAAAGGAAGTGAGGGCAAAGGAATCCAAACCCTACCCCCAGGAGGAGGGTTTGTTTCGTTTCTTAGAGAGAAGAAGAAGATGAGAAAAAGAGAGAATGATGAGAAAGATGAGGGGTACTCGTTCTTGCTGCAGGCATTTTTATATTTTCGAGGGACGAGAATACCCCTCACCGACAATGGGGGGCGTACTATACGGTAGTGGCAGTATCGGGTAAATAAAGTGGAATTGTGGGGGCATTTCGGGATGCGGGGATCAGCGGATCGAGATGGATGGGGCGTTGCTATGCCTTTGCGTGCGCATGCACTGGAGCTGGTAGCCCCTCCCATCGCGGCCTGGCGTTGGCAGGCCCTGAAAGGAGGAACGCTTGAATCCTCCTTTTGCCGCTTGGGGTGAAGAGATGAATCAATGGGGTGCCTAAAATAGGGGAGAGGGTTAAGTTTCAGCTAGAGGAATTGATATCTTAACTAATTTCTCTTTTTTTTTTTTGATTTAAGGTTTCCATAACTATTTTTTGAGAGCCAAGTTTCAGGTGTGCAATTGATATCTCACCTGAAATTATGCTTTTCCTATAAGACTCTCTGATGATATCTAATGCGCAAGTGGAGTTTATAAATTGTATCATTGTTAACCTTTATTTCATTTAATGCAGGGAGACCTCATGCAATTGTACGTATGTATCATTTACTATCCTTTTATTTATGGAAATTTATCAAACCGAATTTTATAAATTAGGCAATGTAAATTATAAGTTTTTACAATGTCTAAAGAGGCACAAGAAGGAAAAAATATTAAGATGCCAACCTGTGATGCCCCTCCCAATAGTCCCACATTGAGAAATTAGGAATTGGTTGAGTGGTTTATAACGATTAAGCAAGAAGGACAAGGCACCAATTAGATCCTTTTTGGGCTGTGGTGGCCCAAGTTGGTGTGGACCTTGTCCGTCTTGCTTTTATGTAACGAAACGGGTCCGTAGGCCCGGGTCGTTACAATATGGTATCAGAGCCATGCACCAGTAGGAAGTGAAGGAGCTAAGTGCCACACAAGGCAAAGTGCTACATCCATGGGGGATGGAAGCCACCTCTTGAACCTGTGGGGGCCACCTCTAGAATCCTACCTGCATGGTGGTTGTGATCAATTACCCATGGCGACGAGACGTCGCCTCTGTAAGGGGGGTAGATTGTGATGCCCCTCCCAATAGTCCCACATTGGGAAATTAGAAATTGTTGAGTGGTTTATAACCGGTTAAGCAAGAAGGACAAGACACCAATTAGATCCTTTTTGGGCTGTGGTGGCCCAAGTTGGTAGCAAGAAGGACAAGGCACCAATTAGATCCTTTTTGGGCTGTGGTGGCCCAAGTTGGTGTGGACCTTGTCCGTCTTGCTTTCATGCAATGAAACGGGTCCATGGGCCCGGGTCGTTACACAACCTTCAATAAACAAGTTTAGATTAGAGTTAAATAAATTTAAATCACAAATACATATTTACCCATCTTGATAAGTGGGTTAGATTTAGATTTTATATTCTTAACCCATTTAATTCGTTTAAATAATTGGTTGGATCAAAATTATTTATATTGATCCATTTATTTGATCCATTTATATTACTAGTTAATAGATTAAATAGATTAGACAGATTAATGTCTAATCTTTTTATTATTTATTAACATGCCAAGCAGGTTAAGCAAATCTAATCAAATTATTTATTTAGTAAATAGATCAAGCTTAAATTTAAAATTCTTGCATATTTATAAACAATATAAGACCATATTGCTAGTTTTTATATCAATACACATTAAATCTAGTCTATGTACGATCCAATCCTACTCGATTGTGATCCTTAGTGGAGACCATATAAATTTTAACTGCATGATGCGTTGAATCGGTAATAGAAAATAATTAACTCAATTCAACTCCTTGTGAAGCAATTCTTCATCATCATCTATTTTTATTCTTTAAAATAGAGAAATAAATATAATAAAATTTATAATAGCATAGAACTTTACTTACCCTCCCCAAAGTACCTGAGATGAGGCAAAAAAAAAAAGAAAAAAGGAGGAGGAGAATAAGAAGTTTATCAATGGCAACAAGTGGAAATGTCATGTGCGTGAAAATTCATCCATTCTTCGCTGAAGTGATAGGCTTGATAACGACATTTGAAATGTGTGAATTCTAAGATGGGCTCAAAAGTTTGCAATAATTACCTCTGTAGGTTTAAAGGGCCAAGAGGTTACTTTGCAATTGTTTCGATGTGATGATATGACATCGATTGGTTTCCACAATATCATGAAATTATTTGGTATCTTAGTACCTAATCACCTCTCTTTTTGAAAGACAATGACCTTTCATCTATTTGGAAACCTTCGTTATGATGTAAACAAAAGGCATGCCAATCATTTCACGGTAACAAATTGTAACGTTTAGTTGCCATGGTCCTAACCTACCACCACCTGTCTTCTTCCTTTCAAGTTCTAGAACCCCATCAATGGTTGCTTGTCTCTTGTTCCATCCTATTAGATGTGATGTTTCTTCCACCACATGTTTAATTTAAAATAGTGCACCAACCATTCCTTCCACGCATTACGGGCAAGAAAATCTAAATCAGTCGAAGAATAGACTACGAGCACAGAGATATCAGTTCCATGCATCATAAAAATTTAAGGATAGCTGATAAGCATAAGTCTGACCAATTAATTCATATACTTTCATAAGGATGTTAGCTAGTTTTTAATTTATTTTGAGTTAAATTTATTTATTTTTTACTTACTTTTCATCTTGAATAAATATAGAAGGGGAATAAAATAGAAGCAGCACAAAGGCGGTGCAAAACGCAAACAAAATCCACACGCAGGTGCTTAAAAAAAACATTTTTGAACTCATCGTGCAGAACGGTTTGCTTGACATGTACTGCCGGTGCCTTTCCTCTGCTTAGAGACTATTTAATTCCATGCGGGTGAAAGACATTGTATCTTGGAATGCAATGATGTCGGGATATCTTTGTTGTGAACGTGCTGAAGAAGCTTTGAAGCTCTTGGCAATCATGGTGTCAAGTGGAGCAAGGCCTAATGACTTCTCTTATTCTATCTATGTTAATGCATGTTCTGCTTTAGCCTCGATGCAGCAAGGGACTCATATACATGCACGCATTGTAAAAAGTGGCCTCGAATCAGATTTAGTTGTCAGAAATGCATTGGTGGATCTGTATGCAAAGTGTGGATGTCTTCGTTCAGTTGAGCTTGTTTTCAAAATAATGCATTCAAGAGATCTAGTTCTTTGGACTACCATGATTTCAGCTTTTGTCATGGAGGTCTGGCGAGCGAAGGTGGCGCTATTTCAGATCGCTGTTGGAGGAAAACGGTGATGTTTTTGTGAAGCCTGAGCATCATGGATGCATGGTTGATCTCCTATGCAGGGTTGGTCACCTGGAGGAGGCTCTTGAATTCATTGAAAGTATGCCTTTGAAGCCAACTGTTGCTATTTGGAGTACATTCCTTAATTCATGTCGGATGTGTACGTGGTTACACTGAGCTTAACCCAACTTGCTGTCATCTGGCTTCTTGAGCTGGATCCAGAGAATAACAGCAACTGGGTTGTCCTCTCAAGCATACATGCAGCTGTTCCTTCAGTGCTGGATGACATCCCAACAAACTGAGATGATTTGTTGGCAGCAGTGCAAGAGAATCCTTCACGCGATGATTTGTTGCAACAACCAACTGGAACTCCACGTGATGAAGCCTGATAGCAGCGTGAAGACGTTGATGCGATGGGCGCGTCCAAATTCCTCCGCGTGTTTTCTCCAACGGAACTTGATAAGGTGGCAGCAGACTCCTTCAAATGGTGAAACAAATCCACGCGACTAGGGGGAGCATTTGGCAACAAACTCCACCAGGCAGTGAAGACTCGCACACAAGAGGACTTAAAGCGGTAAAGTGGGACTCTTTCACGCGATGGTTTTTTCCAACAGACTCCAAGCGTTTTCAACGCATCTTCACCACAGCAACGCTGTATTTCAAATGAAAAAAATCTTACCCTTATCCATTCGTAGGCAGTGCATTGTATTCATCCAGCTGAAGTTTCTTCAACTATAAAAAAGAAGGTAGCGGATTTTAACCTAGCATAGAGATATAGAGAGCTGGAGACTTTTAGAGTTTTTTAACGGGAGAGAATCATGTTCATCAATTGCTTCTAATGAAAAACATAAGTTACCACTTCACCAATCTATTAGTTGGCAATAAAAGGGTGAAAGCCCAGGCATATCTCTAGCGAAATTGATCCCATTTTATCTTTTCTTCAAAGCCAAAAAAAGACTTAGAAGTGCATGCCCAGATCTAAACTATTAGAACTTACACCCTTTCATCCCGAAATAGAAAGAACCTTACGACAGCTCAAGAAAAAGAAAAATAAAAATAAAAAGAAGAAGAAAGAAGCCAACATATCTTTACCTAATATGGCTGATCAGGAGCACAAGGCATTACGAGACTATGCAATGCCCTCGATCAACGGGGCTATATCAAGCATAAGGAGGCCAGCCATTTAAGCCAATAATTTTGAGATCAAGCCGGCCATCATTCAAATGATACAATAGACTGTCCAATTCGAGGGGTTAGCACAAGAGGATCCTAACGTCCATATTGTAAATTTTTTAGAAATTTGTGATACTTTTAAACAAATAGAGTGACAGATGATGCGATTCGACTAAGGCTTTTTTCCTTCTCACTTAGGGATAAAGCCAAGGCTTGGCTGAATTCTTTGTCGCCTGGCGTCATCACTACCTGGGAAGAGTTAGCACAAAAATTTTTAACAAAATATTTTTTTCCTGCAAAAATAGCAAGGCTAAGGAATGACATCACTGTATTCATCCAATTTTAGGGTGAATCATTATATGAAGCATTGAAGAGGTACAAAGATTTGTTGAGAAGATGTCCTCATCATGACCTTACAGCATGGCTTCAAGTACAAACATTCTACAATGGTCTAGGAGCTACAAATAGGTCTATGGTTGATGCAGCAGCTGGTGGAGCTTTAATGAGTAAAACTCATAAGGCAGCATATGAACTTCTGAAAGAATTAGCATCCAATAATTATCAATGGCCTACAGAAAGAGCAATGCCAAGAAAGACAGCTGGAGTTTTAGAACTTGATTCTATAAATTCATTGGCGGCACAAATGGCAAATTTATCGCAATAACTAGGTAAGATAAATGTTAATGCTATTCAAACAAATGATGTTTGTGATCATTGTGGAGGAAATCATTTAAGTATTGACTGCCAAGTGGGAAATCCTTTTGCCTAATCAAGTTATGGACAAGTAAATTACTTGTCAACTTATCAACGTCAAAATAATTAATACTCGAACATGTATAATCTTGGATGGAGGAATCATCCCAACTTCTCATGGATTAATAACCAAGGGCAAGCTAAACCACCTCAGCAATTTCCACAGCAAGAGAAGAAGCCAACACTTGAGGACATGTTTATGCAGTACATGCAGAAAATAGATGTGGTGATCCAAAATAACTCAGCCTCAATTCGTAATCTTGAGGTACAAATTAGTCAGCTCTCAAACATGCTCACAGAGAGAACTGCAGGAACTTTGCCAAGCAACACTGTCACTAATCCCAAAGAACATGCAAAGGCAATAACATTGAGAAATGGGCAAACATATGGGGAGCCTAAAGAAACAAATGTCAGACAAGATGAAGTTGTGAATGAGGAGGAGTCCAAGATGAAGGAAGCCAAATCAGAGATGAAAGAAGTGGAGCAAGCTAAGAAGACTAAGGAAAATGAAAGAGCTTCAAAATCAAAAAATTCCAGGAAAGTTACTTTTGAGACTTATTCTTTCAATTTATAACCCACCAATTCTTTTTTCGCAAAGATTAAAAAAGAATAATATGGATGAATAATTTTTAATTTTTTAAGTATATTTAAGCAATTACATATTAATATTCCTCTCATTGAAGCTTTAGAACAAATGCCTAAATATGTTAAATTTTTAAAGATATTATTATAGGGAGAAATAAACTCCGAGGCATGCACATTTAATAATTTGATAACAATTACCACTACAAGAAAATAAAAATATAGCAACGCCCAAATGCGTCACAAATGCGTCGCTATAGCTTATTTAGCGACGCATTAGCGACGCAATTAAGGCGTCGCTAAAATGGTCGATGTAATCTCAATTTGTCGCAGTTGTGTCACTTAACAGCAACTCTCTGCGATGCATTTAGTCTCAATTTATCACAGTTGTGTCGCTTAACAGCGACTCTCTGCGACGCACTAAATGCGTCGCAATATATTGCGATACATACTGAATGCGTCGCTAATTGAAAAATAATTTTTTTAAAAAATAGTTACGACAGACAATGTCGTCGCAATTGAGTCGCTAATTAATAAATTTATTTTTAAAAAAAATTAAAAATATATTTTTTAATTTTTTTAAATTAATTATGATGAAAAATAGCATCGCTAATTAATGAATTTATATTAAAAAATAAATTAAATTAAATTTTAATTTTTTAAAAAATTGCGACGCATACTAATACGTCGCTATATTAAAAATAAATTTTTTAAAAATATTTGACGTAAAATCTTGTCACAATTGCATCACTAACTAGTTAATTTAATTTTTTTAAAAAAATTAAAATAACATAATTATTAATTTTTTAAATTAATTACGATGAAAAATAGCGTCACTAATTAATTAATTTATTTTTTAAAAAGCAAAATAAATTAATTTTTAATTTTTAAAGGAAATTAATATATTAATTTTAAAAAAATTAAATATTATAAATTAAACTTGCTAATACAATGTAATTGCTAATACAATTGACCAAAAAAAACCATTACAAAATTTTCAAAAATAGATAAAAATTTATTTTATTAATTATTTTTTTTATATACAAATAAAAAATACATCAAGTAGTGAAAAAAAAATACATCATGTGTCTGCAGGCGGTTGTGGAGGCTGCGGAGGCTGGGATGAACCCTGCGACATGTGACGAACTAAATCCTGCAACTGACGCATCTGCTCTCTCATCTCTGAGAGCTCCTCCGAACCTCCTCAGAACTTCTCCTTGATAGATCTCCGGATGTCGTCTATCTGCTTGGGAGGAATATCGCCAGAACCACGCGAACTGGAGCCCTGATGGAAAAATATCTAGAAGCTCTAGTGCCCAAACCATAGACCCTATGGTCTCGCGGTTGGGCATCAACAGCCTCAAAATCACACGTCGACTCTCTTCTGGTGAGAGTTCGACGGGCAGCCCCCCATCAGTAGAGTTGACCTGCGAAGCCTGAGACTGCAGCTCCTCGACTCGTGCCTTTGAGTTATAAAATCAATGACAAATGAATCAATATATAAAGCTGAATAAAATATTATAAATTAAATAAATAAAATATAAATATAATTTCTTACCCAATCTTCCGTGATCGTGTATCGACCCAGGAACCGTCCTTCCTGGTATGTGTCGCCCTGAATAGACGAAACTCACCAGGATCTCTGCCCTCCTGCTCGAACTACAAAAGTAGAAGAAAGAATATAAATGCAAGTATTTGTTAATGACTAAATTAGTATTTAAATTATTTATGGTTTTTTACCATACGAGCCTGTGCTCCTGAATAGAAATGGAACCAGCAGTGTGACAGGAGAGGCCCATGCCACGACCGCCCTTCTTAGATCGGCGGTTTATGTTGGCTGATGCGACCTCCTGATCCATGCCTCGGACTACCACGCCAGCTGCCAGCTGGCCCAAATACCCTCCGGGACATGCCCTGGACGGTCATCCGAACTCCTCCAACGATAAAGCATGTCGGAGTATCGGCGTGCCGCAAGAGCATTCCATGCTGCCTTAATGGCATCATGGATAGTAGGGTCCCACGTAAACTTCTTCTGCATTGAAATAAACAGTTAGTTTCAGAATATATTAAGATTAGAAAATTTTATATCAGTTATAAAATGTATTTAAAAAGTTTACCTGAAACTCTAAAAAATAAAACTCCCTCGTGGCTGCAGATACATGATGCCAATCGTAGCCACTGGGATCAGCATGACTCTAAATATAGAGCTGATCCGGCTCGATACAGTATGCTGCTCAATAAAGCTGTTAAAAAAATAATTAAAATAAGTAATTAACTTAAAAACATAAACATATAGTTACAATTAGTATATACTTACATCCCATCGGCATCCAATCGAAGTACGGTGTAACCGACCATAGAAGAACTCTCAGAGGTCTGCGCCGATCGGGTAGAGAAAATACAGGGTGAGCGTCGAAGCCTGGACAGGCGCAAGTCCGTGCGTCAGGCCTGGTAGTGGGATGTGACGCAGTAGGGCTATGTCCATCAGGGGTAGATCTACCTCGGTCCATCATACTGTAAATACTAAAGATTAATGTAATGCAATATAATTATGAATAATTAATAAACATACAAAAATTAAACACTTATAAAAATAAATCAAAATTGAATGAACCTATATCTCTAATCAGTGTCATTTGTTTCGTAAAATGTTGGTTCAACATCCGATGTTGTATCGGACTGTGATTCAGTTTCATTATCATCGGAAGGAAACCAAACGTTTGCATCCTCAATTTCTTGGACATCACCATTTGGATCTCTAAGTAATGTTTCAGGAGCCCTTGTGTCGTCCTCAATTGCATGCATTTCCATCTCATCATCTTGAAATATGGGGCACTCAGTTGATTGACTTGATGAACTCTCATCTAATATGATTATTGAACGTGGAACGATTTTAGAAACAGTCCACCAATCTCGCTTGTCGTTGCGCAAACTTGGATATCCGCAGTAAAACACTTGCTGAGCTTGGGATGCAAGAATGAATGATTCATATTTCTGCAATCTTTGTCGATGGTTTACTTCAACTAGATTGTAGTCGTTATGAACCCTTTTACCGACAGGAATTGTCGGATCAAACCAATCACAATGAAACAATACAGTTCGTTTCATAGGCCAACCGGGATATTCAACTTCGACCACCTCTACTAACTTTCGTAATAATCCTGCATATTTGCTCCAACACTTTCTCCTTTAACACATACACCTCAATTCTGCGTCCCTCTTGAAGATGCTAGTTGTTCAATTTGAAATTTGTATCCATTAACAAAATAGCCAGTATAGGTAGTTACGGTCTTCAATGGCCACTATGCTAGGCATTTAATGAAAATATTATTGGTTGTGAACCATGGACCGTTTACCTATAAATTAATAAGCTATTAACAATAAATTCAAAAAATAAAAGCCATTATTGTAATTGATTGAGTAATAGTACTCACAAATTCATAAAACCAATAAGCGAACTCAGTTTCTAACTTTTGCCCAATGGCAATTTGACTGATGCTGGATCCATCTGTCGTTGTCTATCACAATACATCCTTAAAGGATTATAACAATTAAAACTTCTGTTAGCAATTAAATAGTATGGTATTTTATAATTTAAAGTAGAAGTTCTAATTAAGCAATTAATGAACTGTACATATACTTACTCGGGTCGACTTCTCTAAAGTTCATTAGTATGTAGTAATGTGCTGCATTATACTCCACATCGCTTAATTGTCTTGACTTCTGCCTCCCAAATGAACGGCCGATACTTTTAAATATTGATATTCTACCGTCAGTAGGTTCTCCTTCGTCCACACATATGTCATTGTTACGACCAAGATTGCGAGTCCTCGTATGAACGTGACCCTCAAAGTAATGCGAGGCAAAAGCTGAAACTTCTTCAACCAAGTGTGCATTGCATATAGAACCTTCAACCCTTGCCTTATTCTGCACATTATTTTTTAACTTCTTAAGATACCTATATGTAAAGTTGAAAATATAAATAAACCAACTTTCTTGCATAAATAAAATAATATTTAAAATGTCAACATGTATTACTGATTTGGGTGTTTACCTCTCGAAAGGATACATCCAGCGATACTGCACGGGACCAGCTATACGTGCTTCGTATGGAACCGGCAAGTGCTCCATTGAGTCAACAAAACTTGGAGGAAATATTCGCTCCAGCTTGCATAAAATAATTAGAATTTCCTCCTCAAGCCTTTTCATGGATGCAGAAGTAATGACTGCGGCAGATAACTCCTTAAAGAATAAGCTGAGCTCTGTCAATGCCTTCCACACATGTTGCGGAAGCAACTTACGAAAAGCTATGGGCAATAACCGTTGCATGAAAATATGACAGTCATGACTCTTCATGCCAAACAACTTGAGCTTATGCATGTCCACACACCTACCGATATTTGAAGCATAACCATCAGGAAATTTTAATCTTCTAATCCAGTTACATAAAACTTCTCGTAGATTTTTGTCAAGAGTGTAACAGGCTTTAGGATAGGTCCCGTCAGCATTCCTTCTCAAATCACCTCTTCTACAATACTGATTAAGTTCTTCTCTCGACTTTGCAGTGTCTTTGGTTTTTCCCGGGATGTTTAGTACCGTGTTAAATATGTTATCAAAGAAATTTTTCTCAATATGCATAACATCCAAGTTGTACCGGATGAGATTTGTGCTCCAATACGGTAAATCCCAAAAAATGCTCCACTTCTTCCAGTTATGTTCTTTACATATACGACCATTTATTCTATCTGCATCTGATTCCCAAGCATACCTCAACCCCAAATGCTCTATAGTATCAAATATATCTGTGCCAGACCTAACCAGTTCGGCGAATTTTGTGACTGCTTTGTTCTTCCGGAAGATGATCAAGTTCCGCCTATAAGGATGATTCGAAGGCAAGAACTTTCTATGATTATCAAACCATGACTGCTTACCACTCTTCTGCAATGTAAATGTATCTGAATCATACATGCAATGAGGGCATTCCAGACGCCCAGAAGTGCTCCAACCGAACAACATTGCATATGCCGGAAAGTCACTGATTGTCCACATCAAAGCAGCTCTCATGATGAAATTTTGTTTCATAGAAATGTCGTAGGCTATGACTCCTGTTTCCACAAAATTTTCAATTTGGCTACCAGCGGTTTTAAGAAGACATCAATCTTTTCTTTTGGATTTGATGGTCCTGGAACCAAAACTGTCAAAAACATTGCAGTATCTTTCATGCACTTCCACGGTGAAAGATTATATACAGTCAGTATTACAGGCCAACATGAATATTGTTGCCCCGCTTGACCAAACGGTTGAAAGCCATCGGTATAAAGACCTAATCTAACATTCCTTATTTCTTTTATGAAATCAGGATGATTTTCATTGAAATGCTTCCAAGCTTTTGAATCTGATGGATGTCGCATTTTATCTTCTTTAGATTCATGTTCTCCATGCCATCTCATATCAGCAGCTGTAGCCTCAGATCTGTATAATCTCTGGAGGCGTGGAGTAAGAGGGAAGTAATGCATCCTCTTGTAAGGCACACTTTTCCTCCTACTTGTACTAGTTCCCCCTTCGCCATTTTTGTACCTCGATTATCCGCAAATCTTACACCATCTCAGCTCTGAGTCTTCACCCCAATATATCATACAATTGTTCAAACAATAATCGATCTTATTAACTGGGAGCCCAAGGCCACGCAATAACTTCTTCGTTGAGTAGAAACTGTCTGCTACAACATTATGATTTGGCAAAACTTCCTTCATTAACCCAGCTACATCATTGAATGCCTTTTCTGATAATCGATGTTCCGCCTTAATATTCAACAACCGAGCAGCCATAGACAATTGGGAATGACTCTCACAACCAGGATACAATTCTTGATTTGCAGAACAAAACATATCATAAAATTATTGTGCATCTGGATTTGGTTCTTCCATAAATGTATTCTGGTTGAATTCGTTACCCGATGCATTCATCACCATTTCTTTGTATGTTTAAATTCACAAATGGTTCATCAATGGGATTTGACACTTCTTGGCTAGTGACAGCTGCAAACATTTCCTCAGTTTCACCATGACAGTTCCAAACATCGTACCCAGGAACAAACCCCTTTTTACACAAGTGTACCTTCATAGTTTCAACATCTCTATAGGCTTTATTCTGACACTTGCGTAAGTTGCAGGGGCACCTGATCCTAGGCCCATCCATCCATTCGGGTTGACTACATGCAAATGCTATAAATTCTTTCAATCCATTCAGAAAATCTGGATTAAGCAACCCATCTTTTAACCTTACATACATCCACGAGCGAGCCCTGCTCATTTTTAACCAAGTTATACAATTCCTGGTAAACCATTAAAGAAGACAACGGTATAATTTTGCATTAGTCATTATAGCAATAGATTAATTCTTTTACACATCTGAGCTAAATAACAAATATTGTGCCTCTTTAATTATACCAATAAATCAAGGCCAGGCAGTGGCTACGATCCTTGACGTGCTATCCAGGACCGAGGCCCAGTACCGGGGTCCGTTCAATCATTAGACTTTACAAGTAAGCAAGTATCCTAAATGAATTCCACTTTCACTCCACTAGAACTTAGGTAAGGCCCTATCCCATTCAAGATTATTTTATGCGATATGTTATTCTGCTATAAATTATCATCGATTATATTGAAATTTTGGCAGCAATTCCCCATATGTTCTCCCAAATGTGTGGCTTATATGCCACACTAGGAGAACGTAGGAGGATATACAATTTGCAGCTCAACTAACGATGACAAATAACAGACAAACATATCATAAAAAATAATCTCAAACTGTCCACTAGAACAATTTGAGACTTTGCAAAACTAAGTCTTACAAAGTCTCAAACGGGTCTAAAGGTTATAGTGCTATGAGAAATAGTATGAAAAATCAAAGAACGAACTTGACATAGCATGTAACTCAAATCACATTCAATATAAATTCTTTCAGTACTTGATTCTGAGTTCACTAGCTATATCAAATTTAATATTCCTGCATTAAATTTAGAACATTCTAAATGAGCTATATCATTTTTCGTCCATGATATCGAATTTATTTTGATTGGTTAGTTTAGAATTTAAGGAATTATATCAAATTATGGTTTGCTATATCAAATGTCTTTCAATTGAAGAACATGAATATTCTAATTTTTTTTCTAATTTTCTAAGAAAATGATTGTGACAATATTTAAAAACTAAATATTTAAAATTTGCTAAGCTAAAATATAATAGGTAATAAAGAAATATAAAATTATTAAAAATTTAATCATCTAAACTATCAAAAAAAATAAATTGCATGATAAGCATTTTAATAATAATATATCATGAATATTATTTCAAGAAATAAATAGAATTTAAATTATGCATTACAAGATTCTAGATCACATACAAATTGTTATAATATTTCATCTAAAATTGACTTCATAAACACCACCCCTGTTTTTTTTTTAAATAACGGTGACCTAGCCACCGTGGCCAGGCCACCGCCGTGGTCTCAAGGGTGGGGGAAAAACCCCACCCGACTTTCTTTTTTTTTAAAAAAATGGTGGCATGGCCGTGGCCATCGTCTCCGACCACTGCTGCGCCATGGCCTGAGACGACGGCCACGGCCGTCGCCGTGGCCGTGGCGTCAGGGGTGGGGGAAAACCCCACCCGACTTTCATTTTTTTTTAAACGGTGGCCTAGCCACCGTGGCCATGGCGGCGGCCGTGGCCGTCGTCTCCGGCCACTGCGCACCGTGGCCTGAGACGACGGCCACGATCGTCGCTGTGGCCGTGGAGTCAGGGGTGGGGGAAAAACCCCACCCTGACTTCCTTTTTTTTAAACGGTGGCCTGGCCACCGTGGCCAGGCCACCACCGCCATGGCGGCCGCCGTGACCGTCATCTTCGGCCACTGCTGCGCCGTGGCCTGAGACGACGGCCACAGCCGCCACCGTGGCCGTGGAGTCAGGGGTGGGGGAAAAACCCCACCCCGACTTCTGTTTTTTTAACGGTGGCCTGGCCACCGTGGCTAGGCCACCGCCATAGGGGGAAAAACCCCACGATGGCCAGGCCATCGCCGGCCACAGCCGTGGCCGGAAACGGGAGGGTGGGGAGAGGGGGAGGGGCCGGTGGGGGCTCTGCGAACTCGGGGACGCCGCGGGGGGTGATGAGCGCCGGGGGGGGGGGGGGGGGGGCATCACCGCCGATAGGTTGCTTGCGTCGGGGGAGGGGGCGGAGGGAGCCGGAGGAGGGGATGGCGGCTAGGGTTTAGGGAGAGGAAGAAGAAGAGGCCGTGGGGGGGGGGGGGGGGGGGGGTCGGGCGCGAGAGCATATACATTAGGGATTAGCGACGCAATGTTGTGTCGCTAATCCCTCGCTATTTTTTTTAAAAAATATAATAAGGCTTAGCGACGCAAAATTGCATCGCTAATCCGTCGCTAACAAAATTTTTTTTATTTACTAAGAAAAATAGCGATGTCAATAATTGCATCGCTATTTTGGCAGCAATATCCGATGGGATATTTTTTTATTTTCTAGGAAAATGCGTCGCTAATGCGTTGCAATATTTTTATTTCATAATTAAAATTGATAAAATTTAATTTCTCAAAAAATAATAGCGACGCACAAAGTTAAGTTGCAATGTTTTATTTTTAATTTTTTTATAAAATTTATTTTTTAAAAAACAATTGTGATGCAATACTTGCGTCGTAACGTGAAAAATTAATTTTTTTTAATTTTCTGGTTTATTGCATCACTAATGCGTCGCTATTTAAAAAAATATTTTTTATTAATCTGTGACGTATTTAACTGCATCATAATATTTTTATTTCATAATTAAATTTTATAAAAATTAAATTCTCTAAAAATAATTGCGATGCAAAAAGTTACATCGCAATGTTTATATTTATTTTTTTTATAAAATTTATTTTTTTAAAAAAAATTTGCGATGCAATTACTGCGTCGCTATTTAACAAAATTAAATTTTTTAAAAACCTTGCGATGCATTTAGTTGCGTCGCAATATTTTTATTTTATAATTAAATTTGATAAAAAATAATTTATCTAAAAATAATAGCGACGCAAGAAGTTAAGTCGCAATGTTTTATTTTTAAATTTTTTATAATTTTTTTAAAAAAAATATTGCGACGCAATACATGCGTCGCAACGTTAAAATTTATTTTTTTTAATTTTTTGGTTTATTGCATCGCTAATGCATCGCTATTTAAAATAATTTTTTTTAATTAATTTGTGATGCATTTAACGGCATCGCAATATTTTAATTTAATAATTAAATTTCATAAAAATTAAATTCTCTAAAAATAATTGCGACGCAAAAGTTACGTCACATTGTTATATTTTTATTTTTTTATAAATTTTTTTTAAAAAAAATCGTTGTGATGCAATTCTTGCGTTGCAACGTTATAAATTAATTTTTTATAATGATCCGACGGTTGCGATCAATCCAAGCCGTGATCCCGATCGGCGAGCATCGAACTCGGACCGTTGCGATCGATCCGATTAGCGACGATCCGACGGTTGCGATCGATCCAAGCCCTAATCCCGATCAGCGACGATCGATCTCAGACCATTGCAATCGATCCATTCGGCGATGATCCGATGGTTGCGATCGATCCAAGACGTGATCCCGATCAGCGAGGATCGATCTCGGACCATTGCAATGATTGGATCGGCGATGATCCGATGGTTGCAATCGATCCAAGCCCTGATCCTAATCGGCGAGGATCGATCTCGGACCGTTGCGATCGATCCGATCGGCGACGATCCGATGGGTGCGATCGATCCAAGCCCTGATCTCGATCGGCGATGATCGATCTCGGACCATTGCGATCGATCTGATCGGCGACGATCCGACGGTTGCGATCGATCCAAGCCCTGATCCCGATCAGCGAGGAACGATCTCGGGCTATTGCGATCAATCCATTTGATGACGATCCGACGGTTGCGATCGATCCAAGACGTGATCCCGATCGGCGAGGATTGATCTCGGACCGTTGAAATCGATCCGATCAACGATGATCCAATGGTTGCGATCGATCCAAGCCCTGATCCCGATCGGCGAGGATCGATCTTGGACCGTTGCGATCGATCCGATCGGCGATGATCCGACAGGTGCGATTGATCCAAGCCCTGATCTCGATCGGTGACGATCGATCTCGGACCATTGCGATCAATCTGTTCGGCGATGATCCGGTTGCGATCGATCCAAGCCATGATCCCGATCGGTGACGATCGATCTCAGACCGTTGCAATCGATCCGATCGGTGACAATCTGACGGTTGCGAACGATCCAAGCCCTGATCCCGATCGGCGACGATCGATCTCGGACCGTTGCGATCGATCCATTCGGCGATGATCTGACGATTGCGATAGATCCAAGATGTGATTTTGATCGGCGAGGATCGATCTTGGACCGTTGCTATCCATCCGATCGGCGACGATCTGACGGTTGCGATCGATCCAAGCCCTGATCCCGATCGGCGATGATCGATCTCGGACCGTTGCGATCGATCTGTTCGGCGATGATCCGATGGTTGCGATCAATCCAAGTAGTGATCCTGATCGGCGAGGATCGATCTCGTACCATTGCGATCGATCCGATCGGCGATGATCTGATGATTGCGATCGATTCAAGCCATGATCCCGATCAGTGAGGATCGATCTCGGACCGTTGCGATCGATCTGATTGGTGATGATCTGACGGTTGCGATCAATCCAAGCCCTGATCCCGATCGGCGATGATCGATCTCGGACCGTTGCGATCGATCCGTTCGTCAACGATCTGACGGTTGCGATCGATCCAAGCCGTGATCTCGATAGGCGACGATCGATCTTGCACCATTGCGATCGATCCAATCGGCGACGATCCAACTGTTGTGATCGATCCAAGCCATGATCCCGATCGGCGACGATCGATCTCGGACCATTGCGATCGATCCATTCGACGATGATCCGATGGTTGCGATAGATCCAAGACGTGATCTCGATCGGCGACGATCAATCTCGGACCGTTGCTATCCATTCGATCGATGATGATTCCACGGTTGCGATCGATCCAAGCCCTGATCCCGATCGGCGATGATCGATCTCGAACTGTTGCGATCGATCCATTCGGTGATGATCCGACGGTTGCGATCAATCCAAGCCGTGATCCCGATCGGCGAGGATCAATCTCGGACCATTGCGATCGATCCAATCAGCGACGATCCGATGGTTGCGATTGATCCAAGCCCTGATCCCGATCGGCGATGATCGATCTTGGACCGTTGCGATTGATCTGATCGGCGACGATTCGACGGTTGCGATCGATCCAAGCCCTGATCCCGATCGGCGATGATCGATCTCGGACTGTTGCGATCGATCCATTCGGTGATGATTTGACGGTTACGATTGATCCAAGACGTGATCCCGATCGGTAAGGATCGATCTCGACCATTGCGATCGATTCGATCGGCGACGATCCGACGGTTGCGATTGATCCAAGCCCTGATCCTGATCGGCGATGATCGATCTCGGCTCGATCCGTTCGGCGATGATTCGACGGTTGCGATAGATCAAGACGTAATCCCGATCGGCGATGATCGATCTCGGACCGTTGCTATCCATCCGATTGGTGACAATCCGATGGTTGCGATCGATCCAAGCCCTGATCCCGATCGACGACGATCGATCTTGAACCTTTGCGATCGATCAGTTCGGTGACGATCTGACGGTTGCGATCAATCTAAGCCATGATCCCGATTGGCGAGGATCGATCTCGGACCATTGCGATCGATCCGATCGATGATGATCCGACGGTTACGATCGATCCAAGCCCTGATCCTGATCGGCGAGGATCGATCTCGGACTGTTATGATCGATCCGATTGGCGATGATCCGACGATTGCGATCGATCCAAGCCCTGATCCCGATCGGCAACGATCGATCTCAGACCGTTGCGATCGATCCGTTCGGCCACGATCCGACGGTTGCGATCGATCCAAGCCCTGATCCTGATCGGCGATGATCGATCTCGGACCATTGCGATCGATCCGATCAGCAACAATCCGACAGTTGCGATCGATCCAAGCCCTGATACTGATCGGTGATGATCGATCTTAGACCGTTGCAATCGATCCGTTCGACGACAATCCGACAGTTGCGATCGATCCAAGATGTGATCCCGATCGGTGGCGATCGATCTCGAACCGTTGCTATCCATCCGATCGGTGACGATCCGACGGTTGCGATCGATCCAAGCCCTGATCGATCTCGGACCATTGCGATCCATCCGATAGGCGACGATCTGACGGTTGCGATCGACCCAAGCCGTGATCTCGATTGGCAAGGATCAATCTCGAACCATTGCGATCGATCTGATCAATGACGATCAGACGGTTGCAATTTATTTATTTAATTTTTTGATTTATTGCGTCGCTAATATGTCGCTATTTAACATAATTAATTTTTTAAAAATATTGCGACGCACCAAAATCATTGCAATATTTTTATTTCATAATTATTTTTAATTTTTTTTAAAAAAATTATTTTTAAAAAAAATATTGCGACGCAATACTGGTGTCGCTAAATAAAAAAATATTTTTATGAATTTTCTATTTTATTGCGTCGCTATTGAGTCACTATTTAATATAATTTTTTTTAAAAACATTGTGACGCACTGAATTGCATCGCAATATTTTTATTTTATAAATATATTTTATAAAATTAATTTTATTTATAATAATTACGATGCAATGCCTGCGTCGCTAAATTAAAAATTATTTATTTAATTTTTTGGTTTATTGCATCGCTATTGCATCGCTATTTAACATAATTTATTTTTTTTAAAACTTTGCGACGCACTATGTTGCATCGCAATATTTTTATTTCATAAATTATATTTATAAAAATTAAATTTAAAAATATTGCGACGCATTACTTGCATCGCTAAATTAAAATTTTAATTTTTATGATTATCTAGTTTATTGAGTCGCGAATGCGTCGCTAACTGCGTCGCAATTTTTTGTTGTTGCGACGGCGTCGCAATGTGGTGCAATTTAGCGACGCAATGATGCGTCGCTAATTTTAAAGATTACATATTAATCTATCTAACATGTATCAAGATCATATCTTTGCCTTATATATAGGATCGTTTGATCTAAAATATGCATATAAATAAAATCATCAAGATCATATCTTGATCTTCAAGGTAAGAAGTCATACTTCTTGTCTTGAAGCATGCCTTAAGATCTAGGGATCATATCACTTAACTTAAGGGCAATGGGTAAATCCTTTTATGCTCTGCAGCCATTCAATCGTCCGGCCTCTAGTATCGTCCATGCAAAGCCCCGAATGACTAGTCCTTCTAATAGACTTAAACCAATTGAATCTTATTCACTTAAACTTAACCCAATTGAGATAATTCAATCATTCAAATTGATTAATTAAATCATGTACGATTCTCAATCGTTGATCAGCAAATAGATCATCCTAAGAAACTTCTATGCGTGTTACTCTCTAGGTTCGAACCTAAGCCGGTAGCAAAGAAATAACTTTCTATACTAATCGATGTGCCCATTTAGTAATAAAACCCGATGTCCGGATAGGTCGAAGAGTTTCCGAGCAAACTCCAAGAACCCTAAGAAATAGTTACCGTATAATTCATCCTCTTGACCACAAATGCTAATGATGGCTTAAGAGCCTGTCAACTCTAAACAGCAAATCCATAAAGTGATTTCAATTTTAGTGATCATGTGACTTTCACATGAAGTGCCTTGGCCAAGGTATTGCTAAATTAAAACACAAGCATTTCTCCTTTTAACGGGATAGGTCAAATTCCATCTTGATTCACAACTAACTACCACAAGTACTTGATTGCACCCAGTAACCTTTCGTAGCTGGATTAGAAATCCAGGTGGTCCGGCACCTAAGTACAATGAGTTGCTTGTAAGTCACTGGTTATGATCTTCAGGTCTGAAGGATACTTATACCTATATCTTCTCGGATTAACTCTTGACAGCAGAGTATCCGAAAATGAGTCACATTCGGTGAAATGTACTCCTACACTTTCACCTGTATGTCATTCCATGTCTCTACACTCCTTGGTTAAGAGGACAACCAACAAATATGATATACAATGTCCTATAATTGATAGTACTATGGCCCTGTCATAGTATATCATTTGGTCGCGAACTCTTTTGAGGACCTTTAAAAATAAATCCTCTTTTATCGTGAAGGAAGATCCTGAGGGCTTCATTACTATTAGGAGTTTTAAGAAGATGTTCTTGTAATGAATAAAATGCCAAATAACTTTTGTTAATATATCAATTTACATGTAATTTACATTAGCACAATCATCAAATGATTGGCTTTAGGATACAATTCTCAATAATTATATCAAAGAAGTAAAAATTGGAGGAGCATGAAACAGTAATGCTGACAGAGGAGAGTAGTGCAATCTTACAAAAGAAGCTACCACCTAAGCTAAAAGATCCAGGGAGTTTCACTATTCCTTGTACTATAGGAAATTCTTATTTTGATAGCGCTTTATGTGACTTAGAGGCAAGTATTAATTTAATGCTTCTTTCAGTTTTAGGAAATTGGGTTTAGAAGAAGTAAATCCAACCATCATCTCTTTATAATTGGCAAACAGATCTATAAAATATCCAAGAGGAGTCATTGAGGACGTATTTGTGAAAGTTGACAAGTTCATCTTTCCGACTGACTTCATTGTTCTTGACATGGAGGAGGACGAGAAGATCCCTTTAATATTGGGCCGACCTTTCCTTACGATGGAGAGAACCTTAATTGATGTCCAACAAGAAAAACTTGTTTTAACGGTCGGAGAGGATAAGGCCACTTTTGATGTACTTAAGCCTATGAAACTTCCTTCTGAAACACATTCTTATTTTCAAATAAGTGATCGAGATGTGATCATGGCTGATGAGACTTATGTAGATAATTTTCTAAAGCTACCACTTGAGGTATGTCTTACTCTCTATACATATATTGAATTTGATGATGAAGAAGTTAAAGAGTGTGAAAGATATTTGGAGGCTACACCAATTTTTTCTCCTTCAATGCAACCAAAAGTGAAAAACTTAAAACTATATTAGCCAACATATCCACCAGAGAAACCGCTTAAACTTGAGTTAAAACAGCTTCCATCAAATTTAAGGTATGCTTTCTTAGAACAAGACTCTACTTTTTCAGTTATTATTAATAATTCTTTGAATGATATAGAGAAGGAAAAGTTATTTAGAATCTTAAGGAAACACAAATTGGCTTTGGGTAGGACCATTTCTAATATCAAAGGAATTAGTCCTTCAATTCGCACACACAAGATTTTAATGGATGATAAATATAAGCCGATTGTTCAACCCTAGAGAAGATTGAATCCATCAATGCAAGAAGTGGTACATAAAGAAGTGCTAAAGCTATTTAGATGCTGAAATTATTTATTCTATCTTGGACAGCGCATGGATAAGTCCAATACAAGTTGTACCAAAGAAAGGTAGAATAACTGTGATCAAGAATGATAATAATGAACATATACCAACAAGGACGGTCATGAGATGGCAAGTATGCATAGATTATAGAAAACTTAATGATGTCACTCGAAAAGATTATTTTCCTTTACCTTTTATTGATCAAATTTAGAAAGACTTGCAAGACATGCTTACTACTATTTTCTGGATGGATATTCTGGTTATAATCAAATAGCCATCGCACCTGAAGATCAAGAGAAGATCACTTTTACTTGTCCATATGGAACATTTGCATATAGGAGGATGTCTTTTGGCCTATGTAATGCGCTAGACACATTTCAAAGATGCATGATGTCCATCTTCTCGGATATGATGGAAAGTGTTTTAGAAGTCTTTATGGATGATTTCTTTGTCTTTGGATATTCTTTTGATAATTGTTTGTCTAACTTATCTTCATTTTTGCAGAGATGCAAGGAGAAAAATTTAGTTTGGAACTGAAAAAAATGTCACTTCATGGTAGAGAAGGGGATAGTGCTGGGCCACTGAATTTCTTCTAAAGAAATTGAAGTCGACAGAGCAAAAATAGAAGTGATTGAAAAACTTCCACCACCAATCAATGTGAAAGGCGTTAGAAGTTTCTTGGAATACGCTGGATTTTATCGATGGTTTATTAAGGATTTTTTTAAAATTACTAAACCTCTTTGCAATCTGTTGATTAAAGACACTCAATTTGAATTTTTTGATGAATGCTTGCATGCTTTTGAAACACTGAAAAAGAAATTAATTTTAGCACCTATAATTATGTCACCAGATTGGAATTTACCATTTGAATTAATGTGTGATGCCAGTGATTATGCTATAAGGGCTGTTTTAGGGCAGATAAAAGATAAACATTTTCATGTTATTTATTATGCAAGTAGAACCTTAACAGAAACTCAATTGAATTATGCCACTACTGAAAACGAATTATTATCGGTTGTTTTTGCTTTTGACAAATTTCGTTCTTACTTGATAGGATCGAAGGTGATTGTCTATACCGATCACTCTGCTCTGAAGTATTTGCTTACAAAGAAGGATGCTAAACCAAGATTGCTTCGATGGATTTTGCTTCTACAAGAATTCGACTTGAAAATTAAGGACAAGAAAGGTACTAAAAATTTGGTGACAGATCATCTGTCTCGGGTGGAGCTTCCAGGTATGGATGAATTACAAATAAATGAAGCATTCCCAGATGAGCATTTGATGGCTATACAAGTTATTCCTTGGTACGCCGACATAGTCAACTACTTGGTGTCGCGAATTCTACCTCCCAATATGACATATCAACAAAAGAAGAAGTTCTTCTCCAACTTAAAATATTATTTTTGGGAAGAACCTTTTTTATACCGGCATTGTGCGGACCAGATAATCAGAAGATGTGTGCCTGAGGAGGAGATGGAGAACATACTCAGACATTGTCACTTTTGGAAGTTGGTGGCCACTTTGGTGGTGCAAAAACAGCAGAAAAAATTCTACAATCCGAGTTTTATTGGCCATTTATTTTTAAAGATTCATTTACATTTGTTAATTCATGTGATCAATGTCAAAGAGTTAAAAATATTTCTCGGAAACATGAGATGCCCTTAAACAATATTTTAGTCATTAAATTATTTCATGGATCCTTTTCCATCATCATATTCTAACAAATTTATTTTGGTGGCTGTAGATTATGTCTCCAAATGGATGGAAGCAGTAGATTCACCGACTAATGATGCGAGAGTTGTGGTGAATTTTCTATGAAAAAATATCTTCTCTCGATTCGGGACTCCAAGGGCAATAATCAGTGATGGCGGAAAACATTTTTGCAATCATCAATATGAAGCACTACTGACTAAGTATGGAGTTACACATCACGTGGCGACACCATATCATCCTCAAACTAGTGGACAAGTCAAGGTATCTAATAGAGAGTTGAAGCATATATTGGAAAAGATAGTGAATATCTCTCATACAGACTAGGCGAGAAAATTAGATGATGCTTTATGGGCCTATAGAATAGCATTCAAAACACCAATTGGGATGTCACCATATCGGCTTGTTTATGAAAAAGCATGTCATCTACTAGTGGAGCTAGAACCTAGGGCTTATTGGGCGACAAGGATACTTAACTTTAATCTACAAGCAGCTGGCGAGAAGAGAATGTTGCAAATCAATGAGATGGATGAGTTTCGCAATGATGCTTATGAGAATGCTCGAATTTACAAAAATAAAACCAAGAGATGGAATGATAAGCATATTTTAAGTAGGGAATTTGAAGTTGGGCAAAAAGTTCTATTATTTAACTCAAGACTTCAACTTTTTTAAGGAAATCTGCGATCTCGATGGTCAGGGCCGTTTGTGGTAACTAAAGTCTATCCGTATGGAGCAGTTGAAGTACAACATGAGACTAAGGAAACATTTAAAGTGAATGGGCAGTGCCTTAAACCATACATTGATTGAGATTTTTACAAGCAAAAAGTCTTCATCGACCTTGACAACCCCAAATATTGAAGGAGAAGTCTCTTCTAGTGGTGCACTTCAAGATGACATTCATTGATACTAGGAAAGTATCACTTTACTTTTCTTGCTTCATTATTTTTATTAATTCTCTTTTCTTTCTCTTTCATTGAGGACAATGCAAGATTTAAGTTTGGGGGTGGGTTGCATAATAGGTCTAGTTATTTGTTTGTTTATTTTGGTTAATTTATGTTAGTTTGCATATCATGGGTTATGTATTCTCTATTTTAAATATATTTAGTTTATTTTTTAGGCTGTTAAAAAATTTATAAAAAATAGAAAAATATAAATATAAATAAAATAAATAATAAAAAAATAATAAAAAAATAATAAAAAATTAAAAAATTGGTTTGTTTATTTGTTTTTTTACAAAGCCAATGATGAAAATGGTTGAAACAAGTTGTGTTTTTAAGAAGAATTCTAAGTGATTGAGTCGATTAGTTAATACTTAAATTTTTTTACTTAGTATGATTTTCTCTTTATTCATTAGATGTGTATCACGATCATTAATTATTTGCATACCTAGAGATATTTTATGAAAACTTTGTAAATATTTATGGTCTCAACTACTCTAGAACTTGCTTGAGAATTACTTGAGGTGAAATCCTAGGTGAAGTTACACCAAGGAAAGGATATAAGCCATCTTTGGATTGGTTGAGCCTAAAAACCTAACCCTTTCATCATTATATCTCTGGTCATCCATTTGAGCCTTTAAAATTTACATTTTGGCCTTTTAAATTTTTCTTGTTTAACCCATATGATTCCTACCCTATTAAACTTATATACATATTTCTTTATCTTTCAATGGAACTTAGTTGATACTTACCTTATGGTTATAAGAGTTTGAAACAAATTTGTAAGAGGTAGGAGTATAAAAAATTTTATCACACCCCATGCATAGCAAGAAATAAGTTTGGGGATGTACAAAGGAAAGGTCATTTATTCAGTGAAAAGCCAAAAGGAGCAGATTTGAAAACAATGAAAGTGGACATTACTATATTGGGTTGTCACGAGCTGAGGCGCACAAAAAATTAAACCATATATTGCTTCTATGGGAGTCTATATATTCAAGAAGGAGATACTTCTAAATCGCATTCAGTTTGATAATATATGGCAAATTATAGAAATATACAAGTGCATGGTCCTATGATACATACCTCATCTACTCTCAAAACGTCCAATGACTCGCGTAGAATCACCAAATGGTCCATCGTAGTACGGGGTGGACTACTGGGAGTCCATCGGTGTACGCGGGGCCTAGCATCAGTATAGTCCAAGGCTGGGTGAGGAGTGAGAAAGGAAAATGCTCATAAATCCATGCTTGGAGAAGCATCATATATCCACTGAACTGTCTAACGAATGCCCTAGACGCAATCCCCAACTACCAATATAAATGAGCCAAGGCACCAGCACCCTAGGCATATGTGCTCACTCTATCCAAATGCCGAAGCAGAGCAAGATAAGCTATAGGCACCCTCGTCCTGCTCTTATCGACAAAGAGTGTACACCCTAACAAAAAAAAAGCAAATACACTCGCGCTGCACACTCTATCCTACGGTGGCTATCTCTATCTGATACATCATGGAAATGACTCTTTAGCCACTCTAACCTCACAGACTGATCGCGGACAGATAGAACCTCCTGACGCATGTCATCCTTTGATACATCTAATAGCTGCACTAGTAGGCCTTCAGCATACCGATCACTCATCCTATCAAAAGACAAGGACACTGAGGCACCCATGATAGTAATCCCTAATATGGCGGCAACATCATCCAACGTGATCGTCATCTCACCAAAGGAAAGATGAAAGGTGTTTGTCTCGGGCTACCATCTCTCCACGAAGCCCGAGACAAGAATCTTATCGGCGAACCGATAAGAGCAATGCACCAGCTCAAGAAGACCCAACTGCTGAACTATATCCCAGAATCTCCTATTCGATTGCCCTAATGCCCACCACTGCCACTCATCTACTTTGGCAGCATGGTTCATGCACTTCAGTGGTGTCTATTCCTGTGAAATATAAATGGATAACATGAATAACACATATAACAACATCGAAATAATACATTAAATAAAATATAGTAGAACAATGAATAAATACCTATTGCCTCCAGGGAGGTTGCAATGTGTCTTGAAACTCCTAAGGATAGACTCATCCTCAGGACCGCCTGGACAAGGCCCATCCGCTTCATCATCATCAACATCCATAGCTGGGATGTTCTCGTATGCTGTCTCATCTGAGGGTGATGGTGCAATAGGAGCCTCAGCCTCAGCATGCTTGCCACGATGTCTCTTGGCAGACGCTGTGGGTCTAACTCGTGAGGGACCAACATCCATATCTGGAACATTACATTTTTCATCATTAAAATGCAAGATAAAATTATGTCAAAATATTTCATCGATAACCTAAACTATATTAATAATATATTTATATTAGTTATATTTTTAAATATATTAATATATATATTTTTAAATCATAATTTTAATTATTTATAATAAATTTCTATCTCTATTCGGCCTGATGGGCCGAATCGAAGAAGCTGGGCCGAACTGAATTGAATTATGTTAGGCCAACCAGGGCCAAATAGAGACTCGGCTAAATGTGGAGTAAGGGAGGGAGGAGGAAAGGGGGCGGAGGCCTGGGAGGGCGGCAGACGCCGAAGAGGGAGGCGGAGCTCGACTAAGGGAGGTGGAGGAGACGGTTGAAGGAGGCGGAGCCGATCGAGTGAGGAAGGGAAGGAGGGAGGGAGGGAGGGAAAGCTTACAGGAAAGAAGAGCCACTGCCGGGGAAGGCCGGAGAAGGAGGGGGAGCCGTGAGCGAGATGAGGAGCGTTGTCGGAAGGGGAAGGGGGGACGTTGAGAAATTTCGTGAGGGGGACGGGGGGTGAAGATGTAGTTTAGGTATTTTCTAAATTTAGGGGGGCTACTGAGTAATTTTGGGGGGCTATTGAGTAAAAAAAAAAATGGGGGGCTACTGAGCAAAAACAACATGCCAAATAGAATTTCCCCTCCACAAGGCATATCTATGCTTTGTAGCCCAAATTTACCTTTCTGATGGATGGGGTTTGTCCCTAGAGCATATGGATCAAGCGTTCCTCGACAAGAACATTCCCTCAATAGCTGTATTAATCTTAATTGACTTATGTTTTCACACGATTCCACATGCTTTCACAAAGCGAGAAATGAGAAATCTGTCAAAAGCTTCCTCGGATTTGGAGAACAAACGTGTGCTTTTTTTTTTTTTCGGCTCCGAGATTTTTGGTTATTCTCATATGCCACCTTAGATCTCTCTCTCTCTCTCTCTCTCTCTCTCTCTCTCTTACCTTTTTCTTTTTCCCTTTTTCACCATTAATACAAACCAAGTTTCCTCTCTCTTTCTTATCTTTTTGTATAAATATACACCATAAAAACCATTAAGTTTCGTCCTTTTTCATTTGGGCCCATTTTAAAGTTGTCTCGCTTCATCAAAAGCTAATTTACTGAGCATTAATGCATTCATCAGGGACCTCCCTTGAAAAGAGACTACACTGCTGGGTTAGGAAAGCAGGCGCAACAAAGATTCTCCAAGAGGGACAAAACCTTTTTTTAAGACTCGGCAAGGACATCTAGGCTAAATGATCGCTTCCTCAGCGTCACATATGTTATTAAATAACGACTTCATCCATCTCACAGCATCATCTCTAGCCATGAGACTTCTTTATTTCTTTTTAAAGTGGTTTGTTACATATTCTAGTGCTTAAAAAAAAGGGGCAAAATTAAATATATTTTGATATGCCAACTTTCATTAAAATTTATTTTGATCATCAAACATTTGATTATTATAATTTAATCTTTTATATTTTAAGAATATTATGACCATATAAATTATTGTCTATCCTATATGTTAAGTCATTAAAAATTTAAGTAATAGTTCATGCATTTGTATCAAAGTAACAAATTATTTATTTCATCAATTTTTACTTATCTCATGCAATGAGATGCCATATTTATAATGATTAAATTATAACAATCAAAAGTTTAAAAATTAAAAAAAAAAGTTGAGTGAAAGTTTGAAGATTTAAAGTATATTTTCATCGAGGGAGGAAAAAACTGCATGCATTTATCGTTTTCTAAAACATTTAGGGACATGGAGGCCTCACCTGCATACTTAGCTCAATCAGTGAATATAATAAAAACTCGACAGCAGAGCTTCCTGATAAGCTCGTCGTGTTCTTATCGAAGGTCAATTTGGTTCCCATGTGCATGCGAGTGCACGCTTTTAAAGGAGAGCAAATGCTGGAGCATTTACGTCAAGCACGCGAGCAAATGTTCACCTCGTGACCTTGATTGCAGCGAGAGGCATTCATGCTGCACCTCTCCGAGAAATTCAAGGAGCTGGATGCTAACTTCTCTCTTGAATTATTTGGGACATGTCGGCAACGTCTAAAACAAACAAGAATAAGTAGCAATATGATATATATATATATAACATTTCTCATGATATGCAATGGCCTCTCACTATATATATGTATGTTTAGTCTATATTGATTATATAATAAAAAAAATTATATATTTTTATATAAGGCTAAGTATTTTAAATAATAATTTTTATCTAAATTTTTATATAAGGCTAAGTAAATTACGGTGGTTTGGACATATATAACAAAGACCTTTACATATGCTTTAGTTAGAAAGAACCATCTTTTAACAATTTATGGTAAGGATAAAGGTAAAGGTAGACCTAAACTAATATGGACATAAAAAATTAAAAAAATATATAACTATTTGTAACTTTAATATCGACTTTGTCCTGAATAGAGCAGAGTGAAGAAAGTAGATTCATGTAGCTGATCCTATGTAGTTGGGAAAAGGCTTACATGAGTTGAGTTGTGTTGATTCTATATTGTTATAAAGAATAGGATTGACACGTGTATAACTAGTGGAAATTGTAGCATAGGTTATTTTGGATTTAATAGCAGGCTAACGTGATGTTTATAACTAGGTTGGATTGGAATTATGAATTAGACACTTAACTTTGTGGTTATGTAAGGATTTAAATAGAAAAAAAAATTTATTAGATTTTTAAATAAGATCTTACATTGCTGCAATATAATTATAATTGTGAACAGAAAGCTTAGAAGTTTTCATTAGGGTAGCCATGGATAACTTTCTATCATATGATAATGCGTATGTCATAATCAAGATTTTATATAATAATTGATCGACTTGTACTACCATTTTCATACAAATTAACATAATTCACTACGTTACTTTTGAATAAGAGAGATGTAGAAAAATATATTTATGAGTATCCACCATTTCAAAATATAAAACAAAGAAAAGATAACGGCTAGAAAAGAAAGAAAAAAAAAGAAGCGCGTACTATGGCAAGAGAAGAAAACTAAAAACCCACATCAACCTCACTCTCCGTGTCACCGATGTACCACATCTCGGGTGATAGTAAATTTTAAACCTCGGTAATATGCCAAAGCCTAAAAGTTCACATCCACGCCACCCCTCAAGAGAACTTAGTCATCGTATAGGTTTATAACTCTGTCAGATCTTTCACCTTTTATTGTTTGAGGTGGTGTGATCCATCCTCTAATTAAAATCTAAAGATACATATTCAATGTGCCTTAACATTACCAAAATTAGTTGTCTACAATTCTTGTCCATGACCTAGTTAATCAAGCCTCACGAATATGAACCACAAGATAAAATAAAGCTTATTGTAAGAATTTATTTTAAAATATATTTATTTTTATATCGACTATGCATTAATTAAAACTTATGTACTTCTACGTGTGATTAAAGAATTTAAATCATAATTTTTAACTAGTATTTTTGAGTGAAATCTTAAATTGATATAAATCATGTTTGAGAGAATATATAACTTATGGGGACTAAGAAATATTACATAAGACCTTATGATGTTTGTGTATTAAATTGGATTTAGCTTCATATCACTATTTAATCTCTTAATTTGGCAAGAATGTCAGGATTTAAAATGAAAGGAGTATGTGATGATAGATACTAGAGTATATTTAGACTTGCAAGCCTTGACTTGTTACACCCAGAGAATCATGTTAAGAACACCAAAGACCAAAATTCTATCAAAAAAGAGAAACTACTAAAAAAAACAAAATTTCTCATGTCATAATAAAATGCTAGCTAATTTTAAAATTAAAATCGAAGTAGTTCCCCTTGACAATGTGGTCTGTCCGCCAAGGTACAATGAGGATGCAAATACAAATTTACACTGTTGGCATGAACCAGAAGAACAAAAGTTACCAAACTTTTCTTTATTGCTCAATGTTTCTACACCACAACCGGAAAAAAAAAAAAAAAGGAAAAAGAAAAGAAAAGAAAAAGTTTGTACCAATATTACAACGACTCCAAAACAGCATTTCCAACATAAATTGTGCCCATGATGTCACTGCAATAGTCATGGCCGAAGATCCGATTTCTTGTTCATTCTCTGTAATGCATTTAAGTTGATGGATAAACATCAATTGCTTCTGTCACGTAATAAATCCACTGCTAAGCCAAGTTCTTTCAACCATGCTAGATATCGATTGTCAAGCATTGGCTATGGAGTGGATGCTAATTGACTGATTGAGAGCCGAGGATTTTCTTTTAAGGCACCAAAGACAATGACAGACCTAGCAGGGCTAGTTGCCTCAACATGCCTGACGTATGAGTCACAAACCTAATCAAATTAAGTCAACCTTAGACTTGAAATTTTTAGAAGCCTAGCTGAATCTAGAGTTGTCAAATGAATCAAACTGCCTTTAGCATGTTCCAGCCCAGCATGATAGGGGTCAAACCAGGCACAACTTGGTTGCTATAGTAATCGTGCCAAGCACGACAACCATATATAAGGTACATCTTCAGAACGCTTCATTCCTGTTCTATTTTTCGCACAAAGCTAGGTTACTTATGCTTATATAAATAAGATATTTGAAGTATCCAATAAGAAAATATATCTATATTAAGCTTGTTATTCAATTTCTAATCAAATATATAATGTACTTTTAATTACTCACCATAAAATTTATTAGGATTAAAAGTTAGTTTATATTTTTAGGATGTCTGTCATGACTCCCAACAGGTTTGACATTGTTGAAACATTGTGAGTGATGTTTTGATTCCTGGACGAGTAATATACCTTTTGAGCTCAATTTCCACACACACGAGGCATAATGCGAGCTATATCTTTGATGTGCATCATTAATATGGAGTTTTCTGATCAGCCTAGTCATGGTTCCTCTTAGAGATCGAAGTACTCTAATGTATGATATGCCTGCAAAATAGGGCAACAACATTTATCAAATTAAAAGCTAAAATAAGTAGTCTTGAAGAATGTTTGCCAACAAAAATTGTTAAAATCCACAGGCTAAGATAAAGAGTATCGACATACATGCACATATTATAACTTGGTTGGGATCAATCATGTACTTTGTACGAATGATACTAATCAACTTCAACCTTAGCTAAAAGACCTCGTGCCAAGACAAGCCAGCATCAAGAGCCTCATTTCCCATAAAATTCTTTTGTTGCATGATAAACTTGTTTTTGTTTTTTGTTGTTTTCAAATACTTTTACGATATTCGATTTTAGATGTGGGATAATGAAATTGCAAAATAATAGACCCTCCTAGGTCAGTTAGATGAAATTAGCTTCTTCTAGTTTATAAGGCCATAGTTAGATTATATAGGGTTAGAGAAAGAGATCGAGTAAAAATGTCAAGTATTATAAATAGATACTAAGAGCAGAATAATTTAATGGCCATAAAGGAAATGTCTAGTCTCCAAGAGTCTCTATTACAACAGGGAGATACATCAATATTAGGACTACTTATGGATTGGATATTGTGCACTTAAATGTTAACACATTGGCATTTGTATCTATATTTTTCAACGGTTGCGAATGTAAAATATATATTAAACAAATATTAATAATAGTGTTCATATTTGTTTAAATTGATTATTAGTTATGTTTTCATCCCCAATATTAATATAATTATATATGATTTAGAGTTCAGGGTTTAGGGATCATGAGGACATAATCCACATTCTAGACTGGCATTATACGTAGTGCATAAGTAATTAGGTAATTAAGATATAAATTTTAAACTTGTGTGAAAACTAACCCCGATCCTTTGTTCTACCGTCTTAATATTAAAATTTTAAAAATTTTATATTGATTACATGAAAATATATCACATAAAATATTAACAATATTTTTTCTCCATTAAATAAAATCATTAATATTCAATGTAATATAAAAAGTAATCATGAATGATCTAGCTTAGAAATGTTGTAAGAAATATTATGTATAAAATTTGGATCATGCCAAATTATTGATATCTTTATTAATTTAGTCAATAAAAATTTAAAAATATTATTGCAGTATAAGATGAAGTATATTTTATTTATTAAAAATATTATTCCAATCAAAGCCCCCGTTTCTTGGCTTTCAAAACGCCTCAACCCCATCCCAGTTATTCCTGCAACAACCTTTTCCATTAGAATAATCTCACACTTACAGCTTCCCCCAACCCCCCAATACCCCTGCAACCCACCGAGCCAAGCGAACCCACAGCAAAAGAGACCCCTTTATTAGAAAAAGCCAAACAGAAGGTAGCCAGATGTACTCAACCAAAATCTCTCTTTCTTGGCCATACCTTCTCCCATCTCCGACTGACCTTTCTCACCTTATCCAGGGCCACCGAAGAGCTTAGACTTACGATACTAAAACCAGAAAGTTTCTGTGAATGACTCTTCTGCTAAGAGAGTGGGAATTGTTTTCCTTCTTTGTATAATTTTGCTAGGTAAGTCTACTTTCTGACAAAACTTTCCCATATTAAGGTCGTCATTGGTCACCAATGTTGGATGAACTTTTTATTTGTTTCCGAGCACTTTAAAGGTTGGAAGCACTTTTTTCCTTATTCTCTTGTTGCCTGTAAATGTTTGAAGTGTATTGCTTTTCGTTCTCCACTTCCATTACGAATATCAATCCCTAGGTTTGCATTATTCACTCCTTTTAAAACTCTCTCTCTCTCTCCGGCCCTCTCTCTGCAGCATACTGAAAAGCTCTTTTTCTTTCTTTGATCTGATGGTAGTACTAACAAAGCCCCAGCAGATGAGGTTTTCCTGGCCTCTTTGCTTGGCATACGAGGGAATTGCAGTGTACTTTTAGTAGTGGGAGCCGTCAGCATTTGGTCTTTAATGCAGTGCAAGGGAAGTATGGGAGAGTACCACCCTCCTGCCTCTTCTCCTCTCCCTTCACCTCTCATACCTTTCATTTCCCTGTGTTATTTACGTTCTTGGGCTTTGCTTCACAGGAGTTCCTTGTTGTAGTTTAATGGCTTTTGTTTGCTTCCTTTGGGAGGAGGGAAGAAACTGTTCCTTCTTTTTTATATCTGCATAAAAAAAACTTATTCGTTATTAATGGTGATAAATTGACTACAGGGGTAGGTAGAGGATATTATAAGAAGAAGGGGGCTTTCTTTCTATCTCTAAGAGAGAAAGGTTCCATAACCAAACAGCAAAAGAGTTGGATGGATATATATATATGGATAGATAGATCTCCCACAAAGAGTTTTCTCCGTCTCCTCTCTACTTTTTATACTGTGTGCTTGGTTCTGATCGGCCTCTCTTTCCTCTCACCCCTCCCCCACCATCAACACATCATCATAATCCTATCGACAGAATCATCATGGCCTCTTCCAACAGGCACTGGCCTAGCTTGTTCAAGTCCAAACCTTGCAACACTCACCACCAATGGCAGCACGACATCAACCCATCATCCCTCATATCAGGAGGCTGCCAGAAGACACCTTACACATCAGGTATAAAAATATTTTATTTTTCTATCCTTCAATGGCTGTTAGGGTTTGCTAATATATTAGCCTTTTATCTTTCGTCTGGGGTAGCCATCATGACATCTGTTATTATCTTTGCATGTTTGGGGCGAGTACATTTGTTATCGATAAATGATGGCTGTGCTTTAGGGAGGATCTCACCTTGCCTTCTTTTCAGAAGTTAATTTGTCATCTTTTTACTTCTACTCTTTCTAGCCTTCTATACCTTGTCGTCTTGGATTCTCCATAATAAACTGTTTACAGAATGAGTAATTTGAAAATTCTGTAGTTCACATGTACCTTTTCTATTAAGAAGTCATGCTTTCATCATTCAAAAATAGTCAGAGAGAGAGAGAAAGAGAGAGAGGTGTCATGCAGACTCATCAAAATGCAATTATAAAGACTTATTTATCTAAATTAATTCTTCTTTCCCACATAATCATGGTATCTATATTTATTAGTTCAGTATACAATTTGAAGCATATTACTAGGGTTAGGGTTGTGCACCCACTAACAAAAAGGTGGTGCAATGCCAGGTTGTGAAGAGCGTAGCCCGGAGCCCGGAGCCAAAGCCAAGGTGGAACCCGAAGCCGGAGCAGATTCGCATCTTGGAGGCCATCTTCAACTCAGATATGGTGAACCCGCCACACGACGAGATTCGAAGGATCCGAGCACAGCTGCAAGAATATGGTCAGGTCGGAGATTAGTGATTTGATGCCAATCTTTAATATTTCTAAATTTTTATTTTTTATGCAATTTTAAATTTTGACCAATTTTATTTTTTTTCATTTTTTTTATTTTTTAAATTTTCTCAAGAGATGATTTAAACCAAATTTTATTTTTTAAAAAAATTGAAAGGAGAAAAATTTTGAAAGAACATAAAAAATTATAAGGAAGAAAATAAAATAGTCAAAAAATAAAATAATTTTTTAAAATATTTTATATTGATGCCAATTTTGTAAAATTTTTCTAAATATTCATTTTTCACCTTTTTTAAACCAATATTTATCATTTTTTAATTTTTAATATGTTTTCAATTTTTCCCAAGAGATGATTTAACCACTTTTTAATTTTTTTTAATCTAGAAGAAATTAAGAAGAAAAGAAGAAAAATTGAAATAGAATAAAAAAATAATTTGGAAGAAAATAAAAGGGTGAAAGAAATTAAGGGATTTTTTAAAATTTTTAAAAGTTTGGTACCAATTCTTTTAAATTTTTATAAACTTTTATTATTTTCACAAATTTTTATCATTTCTTCTTTTTTTTTTTTTTATTTTGTATGGAATCTAAAATAAAACGAGACTTAGATGAACAACCTAGCCTGGTAGGCAGCAAATCCTATTTAATTAATCCATTAGATTAGCGGGCCCGGGTCCCCTTGCAAATCCTATTTAATCCATTAGATTAGCAGGCCCGGGTCCCCTTGCGATTGTGATTGACGCAAAATAAATTTTCCCTAGGTGTTTCCCATACATACAAGCCTAGGCACCCATCCATCCATCTGATCTATGATGAATCGAACGAACTTTCTTGTTCTTGATTGATCGAAGCTGCTTGTTCAAGCCATTAAATAAGCTAAAAAAATTTCCTACCTCTTAAATCCCCCACCTGCTGCAGTCCCGCTCCTCCTCTGGAAATCAAGATTCATATTCCCGCCTCCTGGCCTGTCTCCATCCCCGTCCCTCTCCCCTCCTTCCGCATCCTCTCCCCCTAACCCGACCACCGCCCCCTCCTCCCTCCCGCTGTGAACCTCTCCACCACCCCGCCACTGGCCGCCCTCACCCTCTCCGTCGCCGACCCCTCCCCCCCTCCGCCACGAACGAGTCATTCCCCTCCACCCTCTTCCGGCTCCGCGGCCCATCTCACGGCTGCCACCGCCTGGGGCGCCATGCGCGGCCTCGAGACCTTCTTCCAGCTGCCCTGGGGCTCCCCGCAGGCGCTCCCCGCCGGGATCTTGATCTCCGATCGCCCTCTTTTCCCCCACCGCGGCCTCCTCCTCGACACCGCCCGCAACTTCTTCCCCGTCCCTTACCTCCTCCGCACCATTCGCGCCATGAGCCACAATAAGCTCAACGTTTTCCATTGGCACCTCACCGACCGACTCACAGTCCTTCCCCCTCCTCCCCTCCGAGCCCGACCTCGCCTTACGCCCCGCCATGTGCTACTCCGCCGCCCAAGTCCGTCGAGTCGTCAACTTCGCCATGAGCCACGGCGTCCGCATCGAGTTCTCAAGAAGAAGGCCACGGTGTGGTGGAAGGAGATGATCCTTTGCTCTATGATTGGTTCACCAACCACAACCTTTAATGGCCTTCACAGTGCTGCTGGTACTCCTCTCATCCTCTCTCTTTCCTTTCTTTCCTTTTTCTTCCGATTTTTCTGTCTTTTGATCCTTCTAGGGTTTGGATCTGAAGTTTTTTTGGGAGTTAGGGTTATGTTTTCTTGTCTACATAACGTCTTTCTATGGAAATAATCGGTTCTTGGTTTTGATGAAGGTTTTTAGCTTTTAGGATTTGGATTCTTTATTCAGTTTTTCTGTTTCTTCATTCTTATTATTGACAGTAGCTGCAACGAATTTTTATGATGCTGAAACCATCCGTTCTTGCTCTTGAGCTAAGGTTTATGATCGATGCTGTAATGGTCTGACATCATTCTTTAAACTAACATTCTTTTCTTACTTTAAGAAATGCTTCATGGCTTGGATATCTTTGGTTCGGTCGGGACTGCTACTGGACGAATCAAAATGCAAGAAACTTCATCATCTCTACCTTTCTAAATGGCCAAGTCATCTTTTGTATTGTCATAATTTTTATTCACATGTCTTGTATTCTAAATTGAGTCTTATTTTATTCACATGGGATGAATGTCACAGATTAGCTATTAATTTATTGACTAGCTGAAATTTTCTTCTAAAAGCTTTAATATGTAAAAGTTGCTTGGTGATATGGCCTTGACTGCTGAAACATGCTATGTATATCATTTAAAATATCTGCCATATTTGCTGATACAACTGGATGATTGCTTTTTTTGTTTTCCCCTTTCACTATTGACTATAGTTTGCTTTCCATCTTTCAGCTAATTAATTTCTTTAGATGTTAATATGATGCATATGATTGCTACAGATTAAGTGTCTTTATGTCCCCAGTTTCATAAATAAAATTAAATTTTACATCTTCTAACCAAAAGAGTCTTGTAGCTTAAGATCTCCCCTGTTCCTCCTTTACTCTCATTTTATGTTTTTCCCCCCAATCATCATTAGAAAAATTGAAATGAAGTACTTGCAGTGGCATTCCTATGGTCCTAGGCCCAAATTGATGATCTTTTTGAATTTTAGATTTTAAATGATTTTGAATTTTTAGTTTTAGTTTTAAATTTTGAGTTTTTGATTTTAAGATGATTTTTAATTTTAGATTTTAGATTTTAAATTTATTTTGAATTTTAGATTTTGAGATGATTTTGATATATTGCAAATGTGCTTATATCGGTTACCATCCCCTGTCCCTTCCCTTTCCGGACCTTTTCCCACTCCCTTTCGCTGCCCCTCCGCCGATTCTCACTGTCGCTGCACCCGCCTCGGCCGCCGCTGCTATCGGGAGCTCGCTCGACTCGGGCAAGCTCCGGAACGTCACCATGATAGCCCACGTCGACCATGGGAAGACCACCCTCATGCATCGGCTCCTCCGCTAGTGCGGCGCCGTCATCCCCCATGAGCAAGCCCTTGACTCCAACCTCGAACGTGAGCGGGGCATCACCATCGCTTCCAAGGCAAGACCCCTAGCACTATTTCTTGAGAAGTAGCAAGTTTCTTCTTTAGATTTCCTGGAACGGGAGGAATCTTGGATTTCTTGGCTGAGAATCTTCTATTTCTGAGTTCAATGAATGATGCCAGCAGTCTTAGTTGTTGATGCTAGGGAAGGCCCCTTGCACAAGCAAAGTTTGTTCTTGCAAAAAGCATTGAAGTATGGGCTGCATCCAATTCTCCTCCTGAATAAAGTTGATAGACCTTCAGGTATGCTTCACTCGGATTTCATGTTAAATATGATATCATCATGATATATGAAGAAGTAATGGGGTGTCAAGTAATGCCTTGATCACCACTTGTTGGACTGTGGCTTCACTTGAAGACACAATGGCTTTATGAAGGTGTATGCCATAAGAGCATTAGAAGTGGACTGGAATAGGATATGTCTGTAAGTTATGTAGTCATTGCGACTTTGCAATTTTAAGATATTGGAAGCAAGCATATGTAATTTGCAATGTTTAAGGTTTCTCATTCAAGACATGAGATTGCTAAAGGTTTTAGGAAAATTGTCTTCAAGAAGATAAAGCTGCTGTTTAGAAGATCTCTCCTTACACAAATTCAGGACAGTTATGAAAACAAAAAAAAGAAGGGAATGAAAGGGTCTTTGGATGTGGCAAAGTAGTTAACATTGGAGAGAAGAAGAAAGAAACAAGCAGTTGTTATTTATTTCTTTAGAAGGACTCATTTTCCTAGATAATTGAAGGAACAATCTGCTGTTTCTACAACCCTACATATGCCCTTAAAACTAAACTTTTGGTTTTCTTTTATTTTTCATTTAAACAACATCTTCTTTTCTCATCTCATTATATCACATTGCATGGTAATGGAAGCCTACCCAACTGCTACTATCTCTAAAAGTTCCTGGTTAGATTGGGTTTTACCTTTAAGCCCTTGATAACCTATTAGTGTATATACAAAACAACAAGCCTCACCAATATTTAGCCATGTATGAAGCCCAAAGGACATCAAATTAAAGCTTCTCTACCCACTCTTATAGCTATTTCATCATTGGGAATGGACTTTTAAGGGTAAGGAATTCTTTTTTTGATTGTTAAAAACAACACACACATGCATCCTACTATTTCTTCTTAATAGAAACTACCACTTGATTTTCATAAGTTTGGCATTTATTTTAAGCGTGTTGTTAAAGGAGTTGGGCGCATCTAGGGGTAAAGAGCTCTTAGGGCATAGGCGCAAAGCACAAAGCATAGACATGCACTTGAACAAAGTGAGGCCCATAGTTTTAAAATAAATAAAATAATTTATATAAGCAAAATTTATAATACATAATAAAAAACCTAAAATAATATCTTAATAAGCATGCAGTTGTGGGGATCCCGGTCTTTTATTCTGATGGCACTCTTTGCTTTCATTTCCTTTTTAATTTGAACCTCAAATGACATGATTATAGTATCTTGCAGGTTTCCATGATGGAGCGTGATTTTTATCTTGGAAGAATATTGACAGGGCGCATATCATCTGGAGTTCTTCGTATTGGAGACAAAATACATGGTCTTCGTCACACATATAATGGAGTTGAGAAATTGAGGAAGGAAAGGTTTGATGCCATTATGTATATTTAGGGGTTTTTTTTTTTTTTTTGGGTGGGGGGGGGGGGGGGGCATTGCAGTTGTGTCTCACATATTTCAGAATAATTCGTAATGTTTAACAAGTTAAAGCCACTCATGCTTGTAATTTAACCAAAAATGTAGTCGCAAAGCTTATAAAAAAGAAGGGCACTAGCATGGTCGTGATTGACAGTGCAGGGGCCGGAGATATAATTTTAATGGCTGGATTAATGTGTCCATCAATTTGTCACACTGTGCCAAATGTGGAGGTGTCTATATGTCACCTAGCTTTTTACAGATTAAATTTATGCATTTCTTCACTGTTTTTTTTTTTTTTCATTTCAATCATTAGAAAGTTTCTCAAAGAAAAATCTTTGCTAATGCTATTTATTCTATGGTTGAAGTTGCTTCTTCATTATAACTATTATTTTGTTCACTTGAAATGCATAAATATATTATAATATGAGGAGAGGATTTGCCCTAGCTATGTTAGAATATAGCCATCTTATAAGAATTGCTGTTCTGACAAGGGTTTCTGTTGTCATGGGATTCTCTTGATGGCATGAATGGAATATGTGGCATGTTATGGATCTTGAAAGCATTTTGGTAGACTAGGCAGCTATGCTTTCGAGACCTTTTTGAGACATGACAGTTTGCCTCAGATTAAGAGGCAGACTCAATAGCTTTAGAAAATCACTTTGCAAACATGATATTATCTACTTATTGCCATAACCTATCTGTCAAGCCTTTTTCCAAATATATGAACTCAGCATTGTAAATTATAATAATTTTACACATGCACGGCCACATTAGCTGTGGATGGGTTGCCGTGTATGCATTGAAATGGGTCAGCATGTCTTATCAGTATATATTTTACATATTAGTGTGCTGATTATTTTCTGTACCTTCAACATGGTTTTAAAAAAATATATATAAAGTATTGTGCTGACTGATGATTGCAACCATAGGTCATGACTGCACTGCCGACTGTTGAGTTAGATCCGCCAACAATTTCTATGACTTTTGGTGCCGCTGGGTGGCCGTGATGGGATCCATGTAAGTAGCATATGCCAATCAATTAGCACATATGGTTGGCACAGTCTTTATTTAGTTTTTATCCTTGATGTATGTGTTATGGGCAATTCAATCTCCTGATGCTATTGTTTTAACTTTGTGTTCTTCCAGCTTTTATTTCTAGACAACATCATATATTTGAAAGCATTAGTTCTCTGCATGAGCTTACATTTGCTAAGTTGTTCAATCTGAGTTAGCCCTGTCATTGTTTTTGATAGATATGCTTGGTTGTGATGACACTTCATGGGGACTTGCAAATAGTTTTCATTGTTTGCTTACTATGCTGCATGGCTTTCTTTTGAATTTAAGGTGCAGTTTCTCAAAGGAACAGTGTGTAATAAATGAATATCTTATATTGATGCATGTTTTGGGAATTGACTTAGTGACTAAATGGTCACTGAATGAAGCCAACTAAAAAAGAAAAATTCAATATTTGTTCATTGTGATGAATTTTGCACCATCACAACTCCAAGGTATGTAGATAGTTTGGTCTAACATGGAGTTTATTGGGATTTGGGCATTCACAAAAAAAAGTTTGGAGTGCAGTCTTGTGATCCAATGTATGCAAACAGTTCCTACGGTAAAAGAGTTATAAAATGCAAGGTTTTAAATCGGGTGGGATAGGGTCGTTCTGGTTTTTCTATAGGGCACCATTGTCATCTTGCCTTGTTCTGACACTTGGGATGAGAGATGTCCTAAAAGGCACCTATTAAGATGTTGAAATGATGACGAGATAGTCTTGTTCTGACACTTAGGTGGTACACTACAAGAAAATACTGAAATAACGACGCAAATTTAGCGACGCAATTATGCGTCGCTAAATTGCGACCACTTTGCGATGCCTCTGTGACAACAAAATATTGCAACGGCCTTAGCGACGCATTAGCGACTCAATTAACGAGAAAATAAAAAAAATTAATTTTTTATCTAGCGACACAAATAATGCGTCGCAATATTTTTAAATTAAATTTTTATAAAATATAAATATAGGAAAAAAATATTACGACGCAACACAGTGCGTCGCAATATTTTAAAAGAATTAAATATGTTAAATAGTGACGCATTAGCGACGCATTAGCGATGCAATAAACCAAAAAATTAAAAAAATTATTTTTAATTTAGCGATGCAGTAATTGCGTCGCAAATAATTTAAATAAAATTAAATTTTATAAAGTATAAATATTAGAAAAAAATATTGCGACGCAAATCAGTGAGTCGCAATGCTTTTTAAAAAATTAAATATCTTAAATAGCAACGCATTAGCGACACAATAAATCAAAAAATTAAAAAAATTATTTTTAATTTAGCGACGCACCAATTGTGTCACAAATAATTTAAATAAAATTAAATTTTATAAATTATAAATATTAAAAAAAATTAAATATATTAAATAGCGACGCATTAGCGACGCAATAAACCAGAAAATTAGAAAAATTATTTTTTAATTTAGTGATGCAATAACTGCATCGCAATTATTTTAAATAAAATTAAATTTTATAAAGTATAAATATGAGAAAAAATAATTGCGACGTAACACATTGCGTTGCAATGTTTTTAAAAAATTAATTATGTTAAATAGCGACGCATTAGCGACGCAATAAACCAAAAAATTAATTAGGAAAATTATGTTTAATTTAGCGACACACTTGTTGCGTCGTAATTATTATAAATAAAATTAATTTTTATATAATATAATTATCATATTAAAAAATTACGATGCAACCCTTTGCATCGCAATGTATTTAAAAAAATTAATTATGTTAAATAGCGATCAGTCCAAAATCGATCGTGACCGATCGAAATAAGGGCTTGGATCGATCCCAACCCTCGGATCGTCGCCGATCGGACCGATCGCCACGTTTTGAGATCGGTCGTGGCCGATCGGGATCAGAGATTGGATCGATCGCAACCGTCGGATCGTCAGCGATCTCGGATCGATCGCACCGGTCTGGGATCGGTCATGGCCGATCGGGTGAGGGCTTGGATCGATCGCAACCGTCGGATCGTCGCCGATCGGACCGATCGCCATGGTCCGAGATCGGTCGTGGCCGATCGGGATCACGGCTTGGATCGATCGCAACCGTCGGATTGTTGCCTATCGGAACGATCGCGATGGTCCGAGATCGTTGATCGCCGACCGAGATCGATCAGGGCTTCGATCGATGGCAACCATCGGATCGACGTAGATCGGTGCGATCGCCACGGTCCGAGATCAGTCATGGACGATCGGGATCAGGGCTTGGATCGATCGCAACCGTCAGATCATCGCCGATCGGACCGATCGCC
>UESW01004515.1:495590-509647 GCA_900491605.1 Calamus simplicifolius
GGGGCTTGTGAGCGGCCCGAATCCGAACGTCACCTGGGGGAATACTTAGGTCGGCCGGGGCTTGTGAGATGCCCGAATCCGAGCTAAGCTTTAAAAACTTTTTAGGTCGGCCAGGGCTTGTGAGCGGCCCGAATCCGAACGTCACCTCGGGGAATACTTAGGTCAGCCGGGGCTTGTGAGTTGCCCGAATCCGAACGTCACCTGGGGAATACTTAGGTCAGGGGGCTTGTGACCTGCCCGAATCCGAGTAAGCTTTGAAAACTTTTTAGGTCAGTCGGGCTTGTGAGCGGCCCGAATCCGAACGTCACCTGGGGGAATACTTAGGTCGGCCGGGGCTTGTGAGCGGCCCGAATCCGAACGTCACATGGGGGAATACTTAGGTCGGCCAGGGCTTCTGAGCTGCCCGAATCCGAGCTAAGCTTTGAAACTTTTTAGGTCAGCCAAGGCTTGTGAGCAGCCCGAATCCGAACGTCACCTGGGGGAATACTTAGGTCGACCGGGGCTTGTGAGCTGCCCGAATCCGAGCTAAGCTTTGAAAACTTTTTAGGTCGGCCGGGGCTTGTGAGCGGCCCGAATCCGAACGTCACCTGGGGGAATACTTAGGTCGGTCGGGGCTTGTGAGCTGCCCGAATCCGAGCTAAGCTTTGAAAACTTTTTAGGTCGGTCGGGGCTTGTGAGCGGCCCGAATCCGAACGTCACCTGGGGGAATACTTAGGTCGGCCGGGGCTTGTGAGCTACCTGAATTCGAGCTAAGCTTTGAACATTGTTTAGGTTGGCCGAAACATGCTATTTCGATTTTTAGCTCGGCCGAGTAGACGTACGGGGTTCCGACGCAGATAGATCGGTTGTTGCCGAGAATGGGTCGGATGTTTCTATTTCTTATCATGACCTTTCAAAAGGGTTGATCGTGTTGCAGATAAAGAAACAAAACACCAAAGTTATGAATGGGGCAGGTTATATGGGCGTACCCTACTGATAGTATATGCGGAGGTTGTCCGAGTTCCACGTCCGAGGGACGAACTTCCCGTCTAGATCCTGGAGTTTATAGGTACCAGGTCCGACGACTTCCGCTACTTGGTATGGGCCTTCCCAATTTGGTGATAGGACACCGGGGCCACCGATGGTGAAGGGGTTTCAACAGGCGGCGGTGGAGGTGCTACATGTTCACTGGATCAGGCCTTTGAGAAGCGGCCTAATCTTGGACATTGGACACAGCCTTCTTCCGGTTGGCCATGGGAGGATTTCTCTCACAGACCAAGAACCTTGTCTCTTGGGTTACAAGTTTTTAGGGACTTGAGGGCCCTTCCTCTAGCGCTAATCTGTTGTCGCCGGAATCCATTCTCCAACTCGGGCGCGTCCGGTCTCCTGATCGAGCTCCCTCCTGGGTGGACCTGCAAGGAGCCTACGGGGAGGCGCTGGGGGTGGCCCTCCGCGGAAGACCCTCCGACGCTCAAGTCAGTAAGGGACCGCGAGCAACAAGATGAGAGGAGAAGGCTCTCGCCGGAGAGTTCTCCAGAGAGCTCTGGGCAGAGCAACAATGGCGGAATAGGGGGCTAAGAGCTGGTAGAAGTGAGCAAGTGCGCAGAGAGAAAAGAAGGGGAATAGCGTCCGAGAATACGCGCGTACCTTAGGGGGTTTGGAACTGCAGTATTTATAGAGGATCGCCTGATCGTTAGGGAGGAGCGTCGTGGGCCCGAAGGCCATTGGGATTCGAATCCAATTTGTTACGAGTCTGGTAGGATCCGTATCCGGTTAGTTAGTGGATCGACGGCTGGAAGAGCTTGTTGCTGCCTAGGGATCTGACGGGGGCGTAGGTCCCAAAGTGTTAGGCTCCTTAGGCCCACTTTCTGATATGATTTCCGCTTAGGATCTCGGGAGTTTGGCTTTCCCGCGTCGATTCTGGCGGGGGGGTAGTGTCGCTTGGACTGATTGAGCTTAAACGGTAGCCTGGCAATCAGGGCCAAGGAGGGAGATAGGTCGGTTAGAAGAAACCGTCAGACGAAGGTCGATAGCTCGGCTTGGGCCCGAGAGACGGGATAGGTCAGCTGGGGAGATGACAGACGAAGACCGATAGCTCAACTGGGGCCGAGAGACGAGGTAGGTTGGCTGGAGGATGAAAGACGGAGGTCGATAGCTCGGCTGGGGCCGAGAGACAGGTAGGTCGGTTGGAGGAGCTGACAGACGAAGACCGATAGCTCGGCTGGGGTCGAGAGACGAGTAGGTCGGCTGGAGGAGCTGACAGACAAAGACGATAGCTCGGCTGGGGCAGATGAGGTAGGTCGGCTGGAGGAGCCGAAAGACGGAGGTCGATAGCTTGGCTGGGGCCGAGAGACGAGGTAGGTCGGCTGGAGGAGCCGAAAGATGGAGGTCGATGCTCGCTGGGGCCAAGAGACGGGATAGGTCGGCACCTCGAGGACCCCTGGTTCGGTGAGGGGCTGGAGCATCTCAATTCACCGACCTATCCTTGGCGGGCGTCGCTCAATCGAACGGGAATCAGGGCTGACCTTAGCCACGTGCACGATTAATGACCCATGACGATTTTACCCCCCAACACCTTTCATTTCCCTGTGTTATTTACGTTCTTGGGCTTTGTTGCTTCACAGGAGTTCCTTGTTGTAGTTTAATGGCTTTTGTTTGCTTCCTTTGGGAGGAGGGAAGAAACTGTTCCTTCTTTTTATATCTGCATAAAAAAAACTTATTCGTTATTAATGGTGATAAATTGACTACAGGGGTAGGTAGAGGATATTATAAGAAGAAGGGGGCTTTCTTTCTATCTCTAGAGAGAAAGGTTCCATAACCAAACAGCAAAAGAGTTGGATGGATATATATATATATAGATGGATAGATAGATCCCACAAAGAGTTTTCTCCGTCTCCTCTCTACTTTTTATACTGTGCGCTTGGTTCTGATCGGCCTCTCTTTCCTCTCACCCCTCCCCCACCATCAACAACATCATCATAATCCTATCGACAGAATCATCATGGCCTCTTCCAACAGGCACTGGCCTAGCTTGTTCAAGTCCAAACCTTGCAACACTCACCACCAATGGCAGCACGACATCAACCCATCATCCCTCATATCAGGAGGCTGCCAGAAGACACCTTACACATCAGGTATAAAAATATTTTATTTTTCTATCCTTCAATGGCTGTTAGGGTTTGCTAATATATTAGCCTTTTATCTTTCGTCTGGGGTAGCCATCATGACATCTGTTATTATCTTTGCATGTTTGGGGCGAGTACATTTGTTATCGATAAATGATGGCTGTGCTTTAGGGAGGATCTCACCTTGCCTTTCTTTTCAGAAGTTAATTTGTCATCTTTTTACTTCTACTCTTTCTAGCCTTCTATACCTTGTCGTCTTGGATTCTCCATAATAAACTGTTTACAGAATGAGCAATTTGAAAATTCTGTAGTTCACATGTACCTTTCTATTAAGAAGTCATGCTTTCATCAAAATGCAATTATAAATACTTATTTATCTAAATTAATTCTTCTTTCCCACATAATCATGGTATCTATATTTATTAGTTCAGTATACAATTTGAAGCATATTACTAGGGTTAGGGTTGTGCACCCACTAACAAAAAGGTGGTGCAATGCCAGGTTGTGAAGAGCGTAGCCCGGAGCCCGGAGCCAAAGCCAAGGTGGAACCCGAAGCCGGAGCAGATTCGCATCTTGGAGGCCATCTTCAACTCAGATATGGTGAACCCGCCACACGACGAGATTCGAAGGATCCGAGCACAGCTGCAAGAATATGGTCAGGTCGGAGATTAGTGATTTGATGCCAATCTTTAATATTTCTAAATTTTTATTTTTTTATGCAATTTTAAATTTTGACCAATTTTATTTTTTTCATTTTTTTTATTTTTTAAATTTTCTCAAGAGATGATTTAAACCAAATTTTATTTTTTAAAAAAATTGAAAGGAGAAAAATTTTGAAAGAACATAAAAAATTATAAGGAAGAAATAAAATAGTCAAAAAATAAAATAATTTTTAAAATTATTTTATATTGATGCCAATTTGTAAAATTTTCTAAATATTCATTTTTCACCTTTTTTAAACCAATATTTATCATTTTTTAATTTTTAATATGTTTTCAATTTTTCCCAAGAGATGATTTAACCACTTTTTAATTTTTTTTAATCTAGAAGAAATTAAAAGAAAAGAAGAAAAGAAGAAAAATTGAAATAGAAAAAAAAATAATTTGGAAGAAAATAAAAGGGTGAAAGAAATTAAGGGATTTTTTAAAATTTTTAAAAGTTTGGTACCAATTCTTTTAAATTTTTATAAACTTTTATTATTTTCACAAATTTTTTCATTTCTTCTTTTTTTTTTTTTTTTTATGGAATCTAAAATAAAACGAGACTTAGATGAACAACCTAGCCTGGTAGGCAGCAAATCCTATTTAATTAATCCATTAGATTAGCGGGCCCGGGTCCCCTTGCAAATCCTATTTAATCCATTAGATTAGCAGGCCCGGGTCCCCTTGCGATTGTGATTGACGCAAAATAAATTTCCGGCTAGGTGTTTCCCATACATACAAGCCTAGGCAATCCATCTGATCTGAAATATGATGAATCGAACGAACTTTCTTGTTCTTGATTGATCGAAGCTGCTTGTTCAAGCCATTAAATAAGCTAAAAAAATTTCCTACCTCTTTTTAAATCCCCCACCCTGCTGCAGTCCCGCTCCTCCTCTGGAAATCAAGATTCATATTCCCGCCTCCTGGCCTGTCTCCATCCCCGTCCCTCTCTCCCCCTCCTTCCGCATCCTCTCCCCTAACCCGACCACCGCCCCCTCCTCCCTCCCGCCTGTGAACCTCTCCACCACCGCCCCGCCACTGGCCGCCCTCACCCTCTCCGTCGCCGACCCCTCCATCCCCCTCCGCCACGAACGAGTCCCCACTCTTCCGGCTCTGCGGCCCATCTCACGGCTGCCACCGCCTGGGGTGCCATGTTCGGCCTCGAGACCTTCTTCCTGCTGCCCTGGGGCTCCCCGCATGCGCTCCCCGCCGGGATCTTGATCTCCGATCGCCCTCTTTTCCCCACCGCGGCCTCCTCCTCGACACCGCCCGCAACTTCTTCCCCGTCCCTTACCTCCTCCGCACCATTCGCGCCATGAGCCACAATAAGCTCAACGTTTTCCATTGGCACCTCACCGACCGACTCACAGTCCTTCCCCCTCCTCCCCTCCGAGCCCGACCTCGCCTTACGCCCCGCCATGTGCTACTCCGCCGCCCAAGTCCGTCGAGTCGTCAACTTCGCCATGAGCCACGGCGTCCGCATCGAGTTCTCAAGAAGAAGGCCACGGTGCGGTGGAAGGAGATGATCCTTTCCTCTATGATTGGTTCGCCAACCACAACCTTTAATGGCCTTCACCGTGCTGCTGGTACTCCTCTCATCCTCTCTCTATTTCCTTTCTTTCCTTTTTCTTCCGATTTTTCTGTCTTTTAATCCTTCTAGTGTTTGGATCTGAAGTTTTTTTGGGAGTTAGGGTTATGTTTTCTTGTCTACATAACGTCTTTCTATGGAAATAATCGGTTCTTGGTTTTGATGAAGGTTTTTAGCTTTTAGGATTTGGATTCTTTATTCAGTTTTTCTGTTTCTTCATTCTTATTATTGACAGTAGCTGCAACAAATTTTTATGAAACCATCCGTTCTTGCTCGAGCTAAGGTTTTGATCGATGCTGAATGCTTTTAGCTTCATGGCTTGGATTCTTTGTTCGGTACTGCTACTGGACGAATCAAAATGCAAGAAACTTCATCATCTCTACCTTTCTAAATGGCCAAGTCATCTTTTGTATTGTCATAATTTTTATTCACATGTCGTGTATTCTAAATTGAGTCTTATTTTTATTCATATGGGATGAATGTCACATATTAGCTATTAATTTATTGACTAGCTGAAATTTTCTTCTAAAAGCTTTAATATGTAAAAGTTGCTTGGTGATATGGCCTTGACTGCTGAAACATGCTATGTGTATCATTTAAAATATCTGCCATATTTGCTGATACAACTGGATGATTGCTTTTTTTGTTTTTCCCTTTCACTATTGACTATAGTTGCTTTCCATCTTTCAGCTAATTAATTTCTTTAGATGTTAATATGATGCATATGATTGCTACAGATTAAGTGTCTTTATGTCCCCAATTTCATAAAATAAAATTAAATTTTACATCTTCTAACCAAAAGAGTCTTGTAGCTTAAGATCTCCCCTTGTTCCTCCTTTACTCTCATTTTATGTTTTTCCCCCCAATCATCATTAGAAAAATTAAATGAAGTACTTGCAGTCGCATTCCTAGGCTTGGTTGGTCAATTTAAATGAACTAGAATGCTGGCCCAAATTAGATGATCTTTTGAGTTTTTGAATTTTAGATTTTAAATGATTTTGAATTTTTTAGTTTTAGTTTTAAATTTTGAGTTTTTGATTTTAAGATGATTTTTAATTTTAGATTTTAGATTTTAATTTATTTTGAATTTTAGATTTTGAGTTGATTTTGATATATTGCAAATGTGCTTATATCAGTTACCATCTCCTGTCTCCTTCCCTTTCCGGACCTTCTCCCACTCCCTTTCGCTGCCCCTCTACCGATTCTCCACTGTCACTACACCCGCCTCGGCCACGAACGAGTCCTATTCCCTCTCCACCCACTCTTCCGCTCCGCGGCCCATCTCACGGCTGCCACCGCCTGGGGCGCCATCCGTGGCCTCGAGACCTTCTTCCAGCTGCCCTGGGGCTCCCCGCAGGCGCTCCCCGCTGGGATCTTGATCTCCGATCGCCCTCTTTTACCCCACCGCGGCCTCCTCCTCGACACCGCCCGCAACTTCTTCCCCGTCCCTTACCTCCTCCGCACCATTCGCGCCATGAGCCACAATAAGCTCAACATTTTCCATTGGCACCTCACCGACTGACTCACAGTCCTTCCCTCTCCTCCCCTCCGAGCCCGACCTCGCCTTACGCCCCGCCATGTGCTACTCCACCACCCAAGTCCGTCGAGTCGTCAACTTCTCATGAGCCACGGCGTCCGCATCGAGTTCTCAAGAAGAAGGCCACGGTGCGGTGGAAGGAGATGATCCTTTGCTCTATGATTGGTTCACCAACCACAACCTTTAATGGCCTTCATAGTGTGCTGGTACTCCTCTCATCCTCTCTCTTTCCTTTCTTTCCTTTTTTCTTCCGATTTTTCTATCTTTTGATCCTTCTAGGGTTTGGATCTGAAGTTTTTTTGGGAGTTAGGGTTATGTTTTCTTGTCTACATAATGTCTTTCTATGGAAATAATCGGTTCTTGGTTTCGATGAAGGTTTTTAGCTTTTAGGATTTGGATTCTTTATTCAGTTTTTCTGTTTCTTCATTCTTACTCTTGACAGTAGCTGCAACGAATTTTTATGAAAACCATCCGTTCTTGCTCGAGCTAAGGTTTTGATCGATGCTGAATGCTTTTAGCTTCATGGCTTGGATTCTTTTTTAGTTTTTCGATTTCTTGATTCGTGTTCTTGACGGTGACTGAATGCAAGTTGGTCTTTTATAACCAAAGAGAAAAAAGAAAAAAGAAGAAAGCAAACGATAGTTTGCATTTAGAAATATGAAAGAAAAAGTTCTAGTAAGAATTTATCCTATTGTAATGGTCTGACATCATTCTTTAAACTAACATTCTTTTCTTACTTATAAGAAATGACCATATCAGTATTTGGCCTCAATAAAAAAAGTTTTTATATGACTATTTGCATCCATGATTGTACCATATCTTTTAATGGTTTTACCTTTTACTCTTTTTTTTGTGGAATAAGGTCGGGACTGCTACTGGACGAATCAAATGCAAGAAACTTCATCATCTCTACCTTTCTAAATGGCCAAGTTTGTATTGTCATAATTTTTATTCACATGTCTTGTATTCTAAATTGAGTCTTATTTTTATTCACATGGGATGAATGTCACAGATTAGCTATTAATTTATTGACTAGCTGAAATTTTCTTCTAAAAGCTTTAATATGTAAAGTTGCTTGGTGATATGGCCTTGACTTCTGAAACATGCTATGTATATCATTTAAAATATCTGCCATATTGCTGATACAACTGAATGATTGCTTTTTTTGTTTCCCCTTTCACTATGACTATAATTTCTTTCCATCTTTCAGCTAATTAATTTCTTTAGATGTTAATATGATGCATATGATTGCTACAGATTAAGTGTCTTTATGTCCCCAGTTTCATAAAATAAAATTAAATTTTACATCTTCTAACCAAAAGAGTCTTGTAGCTTAAGATCTCCCCCTGTTCCTCCTTTACTCTCATTTATGTTTTTCCCCCCAATCATCATTAGAAAAATTGAAATGAAGTACTTGAAGTGGCGAATTTGGTTGGTCAATTTAAATGAACTAGAATGCTGGCCCAATTAGATGATCTTTTGAGTTTTGAATTTTAGATTTTAAATGATTTTGAATTTTTAGTTTTAGTTTTAAATTTTGAGTTTTTGATTTTAAGATTATTTTTATTTTAGATTTTAGATTTTAAATTTATTTTGAATTTTAGATTTTGAGATGATTTTGATATATTGCAAATGTGCTTATATCGGTTACCATCCCCTGTCCCCTTCCCTTTCCGAACCTTTTTCCACTCCCTTTTGCTGCCCCTCCGCCGATTCCCACTGTCACTACACCCGCCTCGGCCGCCGCTGCTATCGGGAGCTCGCTCGACTCGGGCAAGCTCCGGAACGTCACCATGATAGCCCACGTCGACCATGGGAAGACCACCCTCATGCATCGGCTCCTCCGCTAGGCGGCGCCGTCATCCCCCATGAGCAAGCCCTTGACTCCATCAGCCTCGAACGTGAGCGGGGCATCACCATCGCTTCCAAGGCAAGACCCCTAGCACTATTTCTTGAGAAGTAGCAAGTTTCTTCTTTAGATTTCCTGGAACGGGAGGAATTTGGATTTCTTGGCTGAGAATCTTGTTTCTGAGTTCAATGAATGATGCCCATAGAATTCACTAATTTTAAGTAAATTTAGTTCTTCAGTCAATTCATCAAACAGCTTGTTTCCCGAGAAGTAGCGAGTTTCTTCTTTAAATTTCTAGAAATGGAGGAATTTGAATTTCTTGCCTGGGAATCTTGTTTTTGAGTTCTATGAATGATGCCAATAGAACTCGCTAATTTTAAGTAAATTTAGTTGTACAGTCAATTCATCAAACAGCTTGTTTCTTGTGTGTTGATCATAGGAACTACGTAATCCGATTTGATTGTAATTTTTTATCTTTATGTATGTCGTCTAGGTTACATCAATTTCTTGGAACGATGTTGAGCTCAACATGGTTGATACCCCTGGCCATGCTGATTTTGGGGGTGAAGTAAGTGAACTCGTTGAACTCTTCTGAATTGCTTATGGATACAGATATGACATATTTCTTGAACTTAGCAAGTTGTTGCTATTAATATATAATGTTGATGCATACATAGGTCGAGCGAGTTGTGGGAATGGTTGAGGGAGCAGTTTAGTTGTTGATGCTGGGGAAGGCCCCCCTTGCACAAGCAAGTTTGTTCTTGCAAAAAGCATTGAAGTATGGGCTGCATCCAATTCTCCTCCTGAATAAAGTTGATAGACCTTCAGGTATGCTTCACTCGGATTTCATGTTAAATATGATATCATCATGATATATGAAGAAGTAATGGGGTGTCAAGTAATGCCTTGATCACCACTTGTTGGACTGTGGCTTCACTTGAAGACACAATGGCTTTATGAAAGTGTATGCCATAAGAGCATTAGAAGTGGACTGGAATAGGATATGTCCGTAAGTTATGTAGTCATTGCGTCTTTGCAATTTTAAGATATTGGAAGCAAGCATATGTAATTTGCAATGTTTAAGGTTTCTCATTCAACACATGAGATTGGTCAAGGTTTAGGAAAATTGTCTTCAAGAAGATAACACTACAAAAAAATGACTTATTATGACGAATTAATTCATCGCAATAGGTACAAAAGTTGTCGTAATAAATTATTACGATGATAAAAAATTCATCGTAATACATTACAAAATCGTCGTAGTAATATGTTGTCGTAATAACCTATTACGGCGCATTATTTTCATCGTAATAGCTTCCTATTACGGCGATAACCTATCATCGTTATATATTTTTAAAAAAATTAATTTAATTAAAATTTTATTACGGCGACTTATTTTTGCCGTAATATCAACCTATTACGGCAAAAATAAGTCGTCGTAATAGGTTTTTATTTAAATTTTAAAATTTAATTAAAATCTTATTACGGCGACCTAGTTTCGCCGTAATAGGTTGATATTACGACGAAAATAAGTCATCGTAATAAGATTTTAATTAAAATTTAAAATTTAAATAAAAACCTATTACGGCGACTTATTTTGCCGTAATAGGTTGATATTACGGCGAAAATAAGTCGCCGTAATAAGATTTTAATTAAATTATAAAAATATTAAAATTTTATTTTAATATTTTTTTGTATTGCACCTATTACAATATATAATATAATATTAAAGCAATGATACTAGAAATAATTTTCTAATATAAAAGTTTCACAAAAAATTTAATAAAAGTTTTCATTCATTTCAATAAAATCATCATATACAATGTTTCAAAAATACATAATTTAAAAAAAATACATGTACTATGGAGGTGAAGTCTGCTAGGATCCACTAGGATGATATCCAGGCACTAACTGTCGCATGAAAGTAGTGAGCTCAGCAGTCGTCACCTTTAGATCCTGGATGGTCTTCTCTTGCTGAGTAGTTTATCCTCTTGCTGAGCGAGCTTATCTTCTTGCTGAGCAAGCTTATTCTCTTGCGAGCGATGAGCTCTCATCACTCATGTAATTCACCCTTTAATTGTTAGTTTTCAGAAGATGAAGAACTACCTCTAATTCTTGATGTACCCTTCGGTAATGGATCCCATCCTCTTTTATAACCAGATCTAGAGCCTAAAACCTCCTCAAAAATGACATCCTCATTGATTGGTTCTATTGTAGAGTCCTATGAGGAAAGTCGCTCTATTAACTGTGCCTGCAATGAAAAGAAAACAATTTAATATGTTTAGTATAAAACATTACATTCAATAATATTATATTTTTAATTGATAAAACTTACATGGGTTTCTCCAGCTTTTTCATTTATCCATTGATTCTTCTTTTTATCAAAATGAAGAGTATTCCACAGATGAAGTCTTGATGGCTCCTCTCCCGTAACAGGATCTCTCTGAAAAGAAATAATAATAATTTAAAACAATAATTTAAGATAATAATCTAATACAATTATCAATGTATCAATGGAATAATCCAATACAATGTATTAATGTAATAATCTATACAATGTATCAATGTATCAATGTAATAATCTAATACAATGTATCAATGCATCAATGTAATAATCTAATACAATGTATCAATTCATCAATGTATACAATGTATCAATGTATCAATGTAATAATCTAATACAATGTATCAATGTATCAATGTAATAATCTAATACAATTATCAATGTATTAATGTAATAATCTAATACAATGTATCAATACGTCAATGTAATCAATGAATTTTTTCGATTTTTTGAATTGACTAAACAATTTCTTGAGATGAGTCAGCATGAATCTGTTATGAAGGGCACACTTATTTAATGTGCCTGAATACGTTACACCATCTACTAAATTTATCCAGCCATCCTTATTTAGAGAGACAAGCATGGTGGACGAGGTTGAGACTGGTTACCCATGTATCTCTTTTTCACTTAAGCAGCAATTTCAGTGGGAAATAAGTATCTAGTTATTAGTTAAGGCGTATGATTTGAATTGATACCTTATACTGATGAAGTTGCATTCAATTTACTTCAATCTGTTTCTATCATAGTAAAAAATGATTTGTAGTGTATTGAACACTAATACCAACTAAAGATGGGGTTTCAGTCAGCTCAAACTACTATGTGCAAGCTGATGAGAATTCTTTAGCTTTTCTCTATATTTTGAGACAGCGGTTTTTTCTCTCATATGCATTTATATATATATATATATATATAGTGAAGTTGTAGGGTATGTGCCTTGGAGGATTAGCAATGCATTTTAACACCATCAGCTTGATGATTGAACAACAATCATGTGAAAGAGAGGAAGATCTTGATTATTGCACTTGGCTAAAGGTACAAAGAAACAAACAAGCCCTCACACCAGTAGGAAACAGCAACAATCAGCATCAACTCATAGTATCATCCTCATTCCGAAACGCAAATAATCAGTAGCAAAGCCTTGGTAAATGTAAACAAGAGATTACACAATATGAAAACAGTAGAGTTTGCCATCAGAACCATCACTTCACATTCAAATCCTTGATCTTATAACGATCAAACAGACAAAAAAAAAAAAAGACTTTGATCTTATTTAATATGCTAAGGCTATTTGACTTGAACCCTTGAAATTATGGTAAACTTAATCAAGCAAGGCTCACATTCAGTTTGCTTTAAGGCCAATAGACCAAGCCATCATGATTAACAGTTTCAAAGAAAGGATCAACTACTTCCTTCCATGTTACAAATTCAGAACAGCAAAAGCAATTACAGAAAAATATAGATGCTACTAGGCAAGGCATTATGAAATCAAGCCCGAAATCACCACTTTCCTTTCAGACGGGCAAACCCACAACAACGCTCCAAAACCAGAACTTAAAATTTAAGGAAAGAAAAAGAGAAAATGCATCCCATCTTCCACGGTAAATCCCTTGGCACCTTCAATATGTTGTCTATCAAATACTTAGCATTGGTAAGCGACTTCAAGTTTGAGGCAGTTAATGCAAATCTAATGGGCTTTTTTTTTTTTTTCCTTTCTGATTTCTGAAAGGAAATGCTTAGGTCCTTGACAATGGTTACAGTTACCTAAGCCCTCAATCTTTCAAATTCCAACAACCTTCCTCACGCCAGTCAGTTTGATTCCACCTAATATCAACAAAACCTAATATTCAGGCATACCGGAAAGAGCTGTAAGTTGTTTGATAGAGATAGGTATCTTAATGGGTCAGTTTTCTGTAGATGTAAGGCTTTAGCACCTTTCATCACATTAATTGTAATAAATTTGTGCGGATTTATCTGCAGATGTAAGGCTGCAAGTTAGATATTCATCATGGATCTATACTAGAAGACCAGTGATCCAGATTGCAAGTAGCTGTGCAATCTTTTTATATTGATAAACAAAGTAGACACACATCACTCTTTTTATCACAAGCTCAAACACCGATCGACTATGATACCATAAAAGAAGAAATTGGTGAACTATATGACTATGATACCATAAAAGAAGAAAATTGGTCCATGATACCCATTAAGCCTAAGTTTGGATCTAGCACTCAACATAGATGCTGGATCAAATCTTTCATAAATATGACTACACTAGATTTATAACACTACAACAATATCAGACCAAAAAAATACATAAATATAAAAGCACTAGGTTCACAGTATTCCTTACCATATCATAAGAGTGAGCCGGTATAGACTTCGATCCAGTGAGAGCAGCATATGGCTGCAATTCCGATTAGATTTATTTGTTTCTAATTTTTTCTACATCAAAGAATTAATGAAAATGTTACATGAGTTTATAAAAAAATATAAACTATTAAAATATTTGTATGGATGTATTTACCTTATACTCATCTGAATAAAAGTAATCACATAGAAAGTCTCAGTCACTCTGCGAGACACGAGATGGCTTATTTTGTTTTGCTAAGCTCACACTTGTGTCCCCACCGTGACTAATGAAGTGGATATGAAGCCGATATCTAAATTCTTGATAAACTTATTCATATAAACTCAATACCTTTTTAATATGATCTAAATTCATATTAAGATCGAACTTCTCCTGCAAGTATATATATATATATATATATATATATATATATATATATATATATATATATTATAAAAGTTATAGGTATATTAAGTACATTAAACATAATCTAAAGTAATCTAATACAATTATACTGACCTGAAGTCGATCGATCATAGATGCTTTCTGTGCATCAGTGATCTCACTCCACTTTCTGACTGCAAGTG
>UESW01004515.1:516459-542523 GCA_900491605.1 Calamus simplicifolius
TGGGACCACGTCGAGTCGACTCGCGCATTTCCTCGAGTCGGCTCGCCTAAATCACAGAGAAAAATCTCGAACTCGAGTCGACTCGCTCATACCAGGAGTCGGCTCCCAAGTTTCAGAGAAACTCGAGTCGACTCCGGTACACACCGAGTCGGCTCGGAGACCATTTCAGAACAAAAAAATTGAAAATTTTCTGAATGTTTGAAATGATTCCGGATTTGATTTTGTGTATGATTCATAATCATTGAGTCTTGATAAATCATTTTGATATGAATTCTAGATACTATTTCCTTAAGATTTTGAGGAATTGATTCTAGATGCATTTCCTTAAGTATTTCAAAATTTATTCAAAAGGATTACAAATTCCTAATTCTCCTCTAAGATATTCAAATCTTTCTTCACTTAGGGGTTTTGTTAAGATGTCAGCTAATTGTTCTTCAGTGTTTACATAATCTAAACAAATTTCATCATTAGCTACATGTTCTCTTATAAAATGATATCTAATTTCTATGTGTTTTGTTCTTGAGTGTTGAATTGGATTTTTTGTTAAATTGATTGCACTAGTATTATCACATTTTATGGGTGTCTTATTAGGTTTGATACCATAGTCTTCAAGTTGTCGCTTAATCCATAGGATTTGCGCACAGCAACTTCCAGCTGCTACATATTCAGCTTCAGTAGTTGATAATGCAACTGAATTTTGCTTTTTGCTAAACCATGTGATTAAGTTACTTCCTAAGAAATGGCATGCACCACTTGTGCTTTTTCTATCAATTTTACATCCGGCATAATCAGAATCTGAATATGCAATTAGGTTTAATGTGGAGTCTCTAGAATACCATAAACCTACATTTTTGTTCCATTTAGATATCTTAATATTCTTTTAACAGCTATTAAGTGTGATTCTTTAGGTTCAGCTTGAAATCTAGCACACAAACATACTGCAAACATTATATCAGGTCTACTTGCTGTTAAATAGAGAAGGGATCCGATAATACCTCGATAATACTTTGATCAACCTTCTTACCTTCTTCGTCTTTGTCTAGCTTGCATGAAGGACTCATTGGTGTTCCAAGGGGTTTCATTGTTTCCATACCAAACTTTTTGAGTAGTTCTCTTGTGTACTTGGTTTGGTTGATAAAAATTCCCTCCTTGCATTGTTTGATCTGGAGTCCAAGGAAGAAGTTGAGTTCTCCCATCATGCTCATCTCGAATTCTCCCTGCATTAACTTTGCAAATTCTTGACAGAGAGATTCGTTAGTAGCACCAAAAATAATGTCATCTACGTATATTTGTACTACTAGTAAATCTTTACTTTTTCTTTTTAAAAACAAGGTTTTATCAACATTTCCTCTTGTAAAATCATTTTCTATTAGAAATTTACTTAACCTATCATACCAAGCTCTAGGTGCTTGTTTCAAACCATATAAAGCTTTGTGCAATTTAAAAACGTGATTTGAAAACTCGTGATCTTCAAAACCTGGTGGTTGTTCTACATAGACTTCTTCATTAATAAGTCCATTTAAAAATGCGCTTTTTACATCCATTTGAAATAGGTTAATTCATATGACATGCAAATGCAAGTAAAAGTCTAATGGCTTCTAGTCTAGCTACAGGTGCAAAGGTTTCATCAAAATCAATACCTCTTCTTGACTATATCCTTTAGCAACCAATCTAGCTTTGTTTCTAATTACTATGCCATTTTCATCTAACTTATTTCTAAAAACCCATTTAGTTCCTATATTGAATGGTTTTTAGGTCTTTCCAACTAAGTCCAAACATTATTTCTAGTAAATTGATTAAGTTCTTCTTGCATAGCTAACATCCAATTATTATCTTTTTCAGCTTCTTCTATAGTTTTAGGTTCAATTTGTGAACAAATGCAAGATGATTACTAATATTTCTCATGTATGATCTAGTCCTTATTCCTTGAGATGGATCGCCTATAATCAATTCCTTAGGATGACTATGTGCATATCTCCAGTCTCTTGGAAGATCTACATCATTATGATCATTATTAACATCATCATCCTTATGTGAATCATTATCTTTAGCCTGTTGTTCATGATCAGAAGATACTTCAATATTAAGTTTTTCAAGATCTTTTTCAATTATGTTTGTATCTTCCTCATCATTAATCTTTTCAGATCCAGTTGCTAAAGATTCATCAAAAACTACATGAATGGATTCTTCAACTACTAAGGTTTTCTTGTTAAAGATTCTATATGCCTTACTAGTTGTTGAATAACCTAGAAAAATTCCTTCATCAGATTTAGCATCAAATTTTCCTAAGTTGTTTTTACCATTATTATGAATGAAACATTTACATCCAAATGCATGAAAGTATTTTATATTTGGTTTTCTTTCATTCCATAATTCATAAGGTGTTTTCTTTAATATTGGTCTTATTAAAGCTCTGTTTAATGTAACATGCTGTGTTAATTGCTTCCGCCCAAAAATACTTTGGTAAGTTGCTTTCACATAGCATGGTACGGGCCATGTCTTCTAAAGTTCTGTTCTTTCTTTCAACTACACCGTTTTGTTGTGGAGTCCTAGGGGCTGAAAAATTATGATTAATTCCATTTTCAGTGCAGAAATTTTCAAATAAGTGGTTTTCAAATTCTGTTCCATGATCACTTCTTAGAGATACTATAGTAGTGTTTTTCTCATTTGTGACTTTCTTGAAAAATTTCAGGAACATCGAGAAAGTCTCATCTTTGTGAGCTAAAAACATTACCCAAGTATATCTAGAGTAATCATCTACAATCACTAGACCATATTTCTTTCCTCCTAGACTTGTAGTTCTAGTTGGTCCAAATAGGTCCATGTGAAGTAGCTCTAGTCCCCTAGAAGTTGAAACAAATTTTTAGATTTAAATGAACTTCTAGTTTGTTTTCCAAATTGACATGCATCACAGATTTTATTATTTTCAAAATCTAATTTAGGTAAACCTTTGACTAAATCCATTTTAATTAGTTTTGAAATAAGGTGTGTGCTTGCATGACCTAATCTACGATGCCACAACCAACTAATATCATTAATGTTAGCATTATCAGTAATTAGGCAATGACTACTCTTAGAAGTTTTGTCTGTGTCAACTAAGTATATATTGCCAAATCTATAACCAGTAAAAACAATGCTATCATCAATAGAATTAGTTACAGTGCATAAAGAAGATTTAAAAGAAACATTAAAGTTTTTATCACATAATTGACTTATGCTAATTAGATTATGCTTCAAACCATTAACATAAAGTACATTATCAATTACTATAGATGGAGTTATGCGAACTTTACCAAGGCCCAAAATTTGACCTTTACCGTTATCGCCAAATGTCACAACTCCACCAACATTTTCTTCTAGGGTGATGAATTCCTCTTTGTCACCCGTCATATGTCTTGAGCAGCCGCTATCAAGATACCACTTCTTGTTTGATCTTTTGGCTACAAGACATTCCTGCAATATCATCAAACTTTATGTTTAGGTACCCAAGCTTTCTTGGGTCCTTCATGGTTAGTAGCACAAAAATTGTTCCTTTCGGAACCCATATTTTCTTAGCTTTAATATTTTTAATTTCTTGTTGTTTTAATGTTTTGCATTCAAAGGATTTGTGACCTTTTTCATTACATTTAAAACAAGTTATATTACCTTGGTTGGCTTTTACAAAAATATTCTTTAGTGATTTCTGTTTTCTTAGTGTGTTATATCCTAGCCCAGCTTTGTCAAAAACAGCCTTTTGACTATCTAGAATCATGTTTAATTTAGTTGAGCTTAAAGTAAATTTCTCAACAATGTCCTTATATTTTTTAACATCTTTCTAAGAGAGTCAATTTCTTTAGCTTGCTGTTCTTTATCTAAAGCTAAAGTTATTTGATCTTTTAAATCTTTAGTTAGTTTTTAGTTTCAGATTTTAATAAATCTAATTCTTGATTAAGATTATCTCTTTCTTTCCTAAGTTCTTCTTTTCATTAGTTAATTTTTAACTTCTAAAGCTAATTCATTTTTACTTTTAGCTAAACTAACATTATCATTTTTCACAGATTTAAATTTCTTTTTCAACAATTTAAAATCTATCATTAGTTCATTAAAAGCTTCAAACATTTCATCAAATGTAAATTCATTGTCGGAGGTTTCGGAACTTACCTCGTCATTGTCGTCGTCGTTGGCCATGAAGCAAATATTTGCAACCTCTTTTTGTTCTTCTTCTTCGGAAGAAGATTCATTGCTGTCAGTCCATGTTGCAACATATGCCTTCTTCTTTTTCTTGAAGGTCTTTTTCAATTGTGGACAATCATATCGATAATGCCCCGGTTTCTTACACTCATAACAGATCAAGGGGTCTTTCTCTTTGTCCTTGTCCTTATCTTTCTTTTCCTTTTCCTTTTCTCCTTCCATTTTATTTCCAAATTTTCGTTTTTGGAAGGGTTTCTTTTTCCTCAAAAATCTTCTGAACTTCTTGGCCAAGAGAGCAGTTTCATCATTATCTTCATCACTATCATCACTGCTGCTCTCTTCCACTTCTTTTGCAGCCTTTAGAGCAATGGTTTTCTTCTTTTTAGTTTCCTCCTCAATATGCTGCCTCATTGTCAATTCGTGGGTCATGAGAGATCCTAGAAGCTCCTCTAAGGGTAGTGCATTGAGGTCTTTGGCTTCTTGGATTGCTGTGACTTTTGCTTCCCACGATCTTGGCAATGACCTGAGTATTTTGCGAACAAGATCAGCATTAGTATAAACTTTTCCTAAACTTTTCAAACCATTCACAATATCGGTGAATCTAGTGAACATGCATGTGATGGTTTCAGTTTGTTCCATTGTGAACAATTCATATTTATGAACCAATATTTATCTTTGATTCTTTTACTTGGTTTGTTCCTTCATGTGTAACTTCCAACCTATCCCATATTTCTTTAGCGGAATTACAAGTAGAGATGCGGTTGAATTCATTTGAATCTAAGGAACAATATAAGATATTAATGGCTTTGGCATTAAGTTGAGCCATTCTCCTATCATTATCATTCCAATCCCTTTCGGGCTTTGGAACAATAGTGCCATCAATAAGGTGTGTGGGTGTACTAGGTCCATTTAATATAACACCCCAAAGCTCATAATCAGAAGCTTGAATGAATATCCTCATTCTAGCTTTCCAATAAGAATAGTTTGAGCCATTAAAAAGTGGAGGTCTATTCGTAGAATGACCTTCAGCAAAACTAGAACCACTTTGTGTTGCCATAATGACCTTTAGCTCTTGATCGTGAGATCAAACTCTAAATGAGCACTATGCTCTGATACCAATTGTTGGCCCAGATGGCAACCCAAGAGGGGGGGGGTGAATTGGGTTCTTAAAAAATTTAAGACTTTTAAGCAATTTAAAATGAGATGTGCAAGTGAAAGGATTAACTAATAAGCAAAGCACAACACAAGTATATGAGAGATAGAGAAGAGACAATTAGCACGGCAAACACAAGATATTTTTATAGTGGTTCGGTGCAACCAACACCTACGTCCACTCCCAAGACTCACTTGGGTCCACACTATAATCTCTCTAGATTACAGCCGAGTTGTTTTCCAAGTTCACAACTCAAACTTGTTGTTTTTCCGGGATCACAACGAACCCAGCCGATTTTACACGGGCTCACCGGCACCAAACCCAAACACAAGCTATACCTAGCTTGTACCGAGGTTTAACAACCTCCTCTAGTTTAATCCCTCAGATTAAACTAGACACAAACAAATAAAATGAGTTTAATTACAAGCAGCTCCTTTTTGAGCAGATATTTCAAAATAAAAATTGAGTTTAGAAAAGCCTGAATATTTAAGCTTGAGAGCTGGCTTGGCTTCTTTGGATTCCTTCCTTCAACTCCTCTTGATGTTGAATCAGGCCTCAGCACCGATTCTCCACAGATTTGAGCTTTGGAGTTGGGTTGAAGCTTTTTCTCCCTTTTCTTGAATGTGGAAGATCTTTGATTTGCTCTTGAAAGTGTTGGGATCTCCTCTTGAATCTTTTGTAGAAGGTAGCTCTGGAGTGCACGAATCTCACTCTTGGATTTCACTCCTTTTGAATCTTCTTCTTAGCAAAAGATTTTTCTAATAACACTCTGTTTTTCCCTCTTTTGAAATTTTACTGAATGATTCTCAATATCTTCTCTCTTCTTTTTTGTTGAATGGCTCCTCTATTTATAGATTCTGAAACAATATAGCCGTTAGAAACAAAGAAAAATAGCCGTTATTCAAAAATATATCCGTTGGAGCTGATGTGTCAACTCAAAAAATTTCCGCCCAGATTTCGGGGAGTCGGCTCGGGACTGTGCGAGTCGGCTCGAGCAATCGAATCCAGAACGCACCAAAAAATGAGTTTTCAGGGGTCGACTCGTGAAAATCTGGGAGTCGACTCTTGACTTTCAGGAGTCGACTCGCGAAAAGCTGGGAGTCGACTCGAGAAGCACTCAAAAATGAGTCTTTCTGCCGTCTGAGTCGAGTCGGCTCGCACAGTCACGAGTCGGCTCGAGAAAGTTCAGGAGTCGACTCGGAAACTCTCGAGTCGGCTCGGGACTGATACAAAAATCAGAAAACATTCTGATTTGCTTTGAAAATCATCCCAACCAACTTTGAAATATAAATTTGACTTAGATAATGTTGTTTTAACAGTAAAGCTCAATTTCAAAGCATTCTCATTAAGTCATTGATCTTTAAAAGATTGATATATAAAATCATTTTTGAATTCATAAGTATAGCTCACTGAAACATATATTCAATTGATTCAAGAAACTCATTATATTTTTAATAGTTCATAGTTTCCAATTTGAAATTGCTCATAGTAAGAATTTTCATTGATTGACTTATCATGTTCATAGCCTTTTAGAAAGTAAAGCAATGTCTTTTGGAAATCATCAAAATCAATAAGTTGGGGCAATTATGTTTCAATAATTTCTCAACACTTACCTTAGATACCAATCGAAATTGGCCAGGCAAGTAAACAGATCAATTAAAAAAGACTTAACTTAGACACCAAAGTAGTTTAGACGAGTAGAATAAACTCCCTATTGAACCGAGCTTATCTGTTGAGATAAAATCAGTCTTGACATGATCAACTCATGTTGATTTGAGTCGATTTGACCCTCACCTAATTGTTATCGGGTCTAACACCAACTAAACTAAGCAACATCTAATGTAAGCTTAATTATCATTAGTCCCTCACATAACAGTTATTAGGCCTAACCCCTTCTATACTTATATCAAATGCAATAAATAATAGAAGACCTAAGACTTAATATTGACATGGGGAGGTTTAGGTTAAGTCTCGAATTAAATTAGTTAACACGTCACATGTCTAACAAATCCGACTCCCAACTCTTGCCTGACTTGATCAAGTATGAACACATCTTATGATTGACTTACCTAGTTAACATAGGTGAAGCTAGATCAACAAGCAATCTATCTACTCAAGACCATTTACAATGGCTAGGTAAGTAATATCGGTGGGGTTCTATTTAACTTACCTTAGACACCAATCGAAACTGGCCAGGTAAGTGAACGGAGCAATTAAAAAGCACCGACTTAACTTAGATACCAAAGTAGTTTAGACGAGTAGAATAAACTCTCGATTGAACCGAGCTTATCCGTTGAGATAAAATCAGTCTTGACATGATCAACTCATGTTGATGTAAGTCGATTTAACCCTCATCTAATACTTATCCGGTCTAACCCCAACTAAACTAAGCATCATCTAATGTAAGCTTAACTATCATTAGTCCCTCACATAACAGTTATTAGGCCTAACCCCTTCTATACTTATAACAAATGCAATAATAATAGAAGACCTAAGATTTAATATTGACTTGGGGAGGTTTAGGTTCAAGTCTCGAATTAAATTAGTCAACACGTCACATGTCTAACTAATCAGACTCTCAACTCTTGCCTGACTTGATCAAGTAGGAATACATCTTATGACTGACTTACCTAGTTAGCATGGGTTAAGCTAGATCAACAAGCAATCTTATCTACTCAAGATCATTCTACAATGGCCAAGTAAGTAAGATCGGTGGGGTCCTCCTATTTAACTTACCGTAGACACCAATCAAAATTGGCAATTAAAAACCACCGATCAAGACTTGCCTTAGACATCAAAGTAGTTTAGTCAAAACTGATTTTGGATCAACGGTTGATCTCGGTTCAATAGAGAGTTTTGTCAGCTAGGTTTAGGTCTCGAATTAAATTAGTTATCACATCACATGTCTGACTAATCCGACTCCAATCAACCCAACTCTTGCCCGACTTGATCAAGTAGGAACACATCTTATGATTGACTTACGTAGTTAACATGGGTGAAGCTAGATCAACAAGCAATCTATTTACTCAAGACCATTCTACAATGGCCAGGTAAGTAAGATCGGTGGGGTCCTATTTAACTTACCTTAGACACCAATCAAAATTAGCCAGGTAAGTGAACGGAGCAAGTAAAAACCATCGGTCAAGACTTGCCTTTGACACCAAAGTAGTTTAGTCAAATAGAATAAACTCCCTATTGAACCGAGCTCAACCGTTGAGCCAAAATTAATCTTGGCATAATCAACTGATGTTGAAGTAAGTCGATTTGACCCTCACCTAATAGTTATCAGGTCTAACCCCAACTAAACTTAGCTACAAGCAATCTATGATTGACTTACGTAGTTAACATGGGTGAAGCTAGATCAACAAGCAATCTATCTACTCAAGACCATTCTACAATGGCCAGATAAGTAAGATCGGTGGGGTCCTATTTAACTTACCTTAGACACCAATCAAAATTGGCCAGGTAAATGAACGGAGCAAGTAAAAACCATCGGTCGAGACTTGCCTTTGACACCAAAGTAGTTTAGTCAAATAGAATAAACTCCCTATTGAACTGAGCTCAACCGTTGAGCCAAAATCAATCTTGGCATAATCAACTGATGTTGAAGTAAGTCGATTTGACCCTCACCAATTAGTTATCGGGTCTAACCCCAACTAAACTCAGCAACAATTGGAGACCAAAGACTTAATATTGACTTAGGGTGGTTTAAGTTCAGATCTCGAATTAAATTAGTCAGCACATCACATGTCTGACTAATTCGACTCTAGTCAGTCCAACTCTTGCCTGACTTGATCAAGTAGGAACACATCTTATGACTGACTTACCTAGTTAGCATGGGTGAAGCTAGATCAACAAGAAAACTTATCTACTCAAGACCATTCTACAATGGCCAGGTAAGTAAGATCGGTGGGGTACTATTTAACTTACCTTAGACACCAATCAAAATTGGCCAGGTAAGTGAACAGAGCAAGTAAAAACCATCGGTCGAGACTTGCCTTTGACACCAAAGTAGTTTAGTCAAGTAGAATAAACTCCCTATTGAACCGAGCTCAATCGTTGAGCCAAAATTAATCTTGGCATAATCAACTGATGTTGAAGTAAGTCGATTTGACCCCCACCAAATAGTTATCGGGTCTAACCCCAACTAAACTCAGCAACAAGCAATCTATGATTGACTTACATAGTTAACATGGGTGAAGCTAGATCAACAAGCAATCTATCTATTGAAGACCATTCTACAATGGCCAGGTAAGTAAGATCGGTGGGGTCCTATTTAACTTACCATAGACACCAATCAAAATTGGCCAGGTAAATGAACGGAGCAAGTAAAAACCATCGGTCGAGACTTGCCTTTGACACCAAAGTAGTTTAGTCAAATAGAATAAACTCCCTATTGAACCGAGCTCAACCGTTGAGCCAAAATTAATCTTGGCATAATCAACTGATGTTGAAGTAAGTCGATTTGACCCTCACCTAATAGTTATCGGGTCTAACCCCAACTAAACTCAGCAACAAGCAATCTATGATTGACTTACGTAGTTAACATGGGTGATGCTAGATCAACAAGCAATCTATCTACTCAAGACCATTCTACAATTGCTAGGTAAGTAAGATCGGTGGGGTCCTATTTAACTTACCTTAGACACCAATCAAAATTGGCTAGGTAAATGAACAGAGCAAGTAAAAACCATCGGTCGAGACTTGCCTTTGACACCAAAGTAGTTTAGTCAAATAGAATAAACTCCCTATTGAACCGAGCTCAACCGTTGAGCCAAAATTAATCTAGGCATAATCAACTGATGTTGAAGTAAGTCGATTTGACCCTCACCTAATAGTTATCGGGTCTAACCCCAAATAAACTTAGCAACAAGCAATCTATGATTGTCATACGTAGTTAACAAGGGTGAAGTTAGATCAACAAGTAATCTTTCTACTCAAGACCATTCTTCAATGGCCAGGTAAGTAAGATCGGTGGGGTCCTATTTAACTTACCTTTGACAGCAATCAAAATTGGCCAGGTAAATGAACAGAGAAAGTAAAAACCATCGGTCGAGACTTGCCTTGGACACCAAAGTAGTTTAGTCAAATAGAATAAACTCCCTATTGAACCGAGCTCAACCGTTGAGCCAAAATTAATCTTGGCATAATCAACTGATGTTGAAGTAAGTCGATTTGACCCTCACCTAATAGTTATCGGGTCTAACCCCAACTAAACTCAGCAACAAGCAATCTATGATTGACTTACGTAGTTAACATGGGTGATGCTAGATCAACAAGCAAGCTATCTACTCAAGACCATTCTACAATGGCTAGGTAAGTAAGATCGGTGGGGTCCTATTTAACTTACCTTAGACACCAATCAAAATTGGCCAGGTAAATGAACAGAGCAAGTAAAAACCATCGGTCAAGACTTGCCTTTGACACCAAAGTAGTTTAGTCAAATAGAATAAACTCCCTATTGAACCGAGCTCAACCGTTGAGCCAAAATTAATCTAGGCATAATCAACTGATGTTGAAGTAAGTCGATTTGACCCTCACCTAATAGTTATCGGGTCTAACCCCAAATAAACTCAGCAACAAGCAATCTATGATTGTCATACGTAGTTAACATGGGTGAAGTTAGATCAACAAGCAATCTATCTACTCAAGACCATTCTTCAATGGCCAGGTAAGTAAGATCGGTGGGGTCCTATTTAACTTACCTTTGACAGCAATCAAAATTGGCCAGGTAAATGAACGGAGAAAGTAAAAACCATCGGTCGAGACTTGCCTTTGACACCAAAGTAGTTTAGTCAAATAGAATAAACTCCCTATTGAACCGAGCTCAACCGTTGAGCGAAAATCAATCTTGGCATAATCAACTGATGTTGAAGTAAGTTGATTTGACCCTCACCTATTAGTTATCGGGTCTAACCCCAACTAAACTCATCAATAATTGGAGACCAAAGACTTAATATTGACTTAGGGTGGTTTAAGTTCAGATCTCGAATTAAATTAGTCGGCACATCACATGTCTGACTAATCCGACTCTAGTCAGCCCAACTCTTGCCTGACTTGATCAAGTAGGAACACATCTTATGACTGACTTACCTAGTTAGCATGGGTGAAGCTAGATCAACAAGCAAACTTATCTACTTAAGACCATTCTACAATGGCCAGGTAAGTAAAATCGGTGGGGTACTATTTAACTTACCTTAGACACCAATCAAAATTGGCCAGATAAGTGATCGGAGCAATTAAAAACCACTGGTCGAGACTTGCCTTAGACACGAAAGTAGTTTAGTCGAATAGAATAAACTCCTTATTGAACCGAGCTCAACTATTGAGCCAAAATCAATCTTGACATAATCAGCTCATATTGAAGTGAGTCGATTTGTCCTTCTAACATTTAGAAATGATTTTGGACCTAATCTGACCTAATCAGTTTGCCCAGAATCAATTAGGGTTCTACTGCTTATCCTATCGGGTAACTCTAAACTAAGTCTTGCCCTTAGGCCCATTTCACCCATCTTAAATCATATTATATCTAATTTTTTTAAAAAAATTAACATTGAATTCCTTTATCGACTAGATGTCATAAGATGTTTTGACTATGTTTTAATTCTAGTAGATATAACATATTTATTAGCTATAATTGCCGGAATGTATAGTTAAAATGATAATTTTTATGAAAAAAATGAAGCAGATTAGTTCTCAAATCATTCAACACAAACCACATAGCGAGACCAATAAAGAATAAAAATAAAAATGATTCAAAAAGCATAGCAAACCGCAAAATATAATGAAGAATAAAAATAAAATGATCTTAAAATTTTAACATTTTGTTCAAACAAAAAGAACAACTCAGGGCATATGGAAAAGAACTCAAAAAAATAAATTAAAAAATGCATTGAGGTAGATACGATAACCTGGCTTTGTCCCTTCCCCTCCCCCTTGCGACCTGGTTTTCCTCAATGCCACCAAATTCTCACAAAGAAAGAGGGGGGTATGGATAGAGGTACAAGGAGTGGTGGAGCGAGGCCGCGCCACATGCAGGACCGTCTCAACATGAAATCAAAATCTCTCATACGAAGGATTTGAAAGAAGTATCGAAAAACAATGCAAAGCGCGCAATGTAAATCAACGTCGCCTTCGTTCTTGTCTTCCAGTAGTGATGGAAGATCGCTCTATGGATGCAAGAAAATGGAAGATCCCTCCATGATGCAAGAAAACAAGATAAATTAAGTAACCGTACCAAGAATCCAACGAGAAAGAGAGAAGATGGGAAAGGAAAGGATTGCCTGCCTCCTCGATGTCGTTCCTTCTTCCATCGGTGGCAGAGCATCGCCACTCCAAGGACGCAAAGAACATGGATCACCTGCCATATCGCCTTCGTTTTGTCTTCCAATAGTGACGGAAGATCACTCTATGGATGCAAGAAAATTAAGTAGCCATACTAAGAATCCAACGAGAAGGAAAGAAGATGGGAAGGGAAAGGATTGCCTGCCTCCTTCGCGTCGTTTCCTTCTTCCATCGGTGGCAGAGCATTGCCGCTCCAGGGATGCAAAGAACAAGGACTTCGAGTAGTGATGGAGGATCGCTCCATGGATGCAAGAAAACAAGAAAAAGGCAGTTAAATAGCCGTACCAAGAATCCAACGAGAAGGAGAGAAGTGCTTGCCTCCTCGATGTCGTTTCCTTCTTCCATCGGTGGCAGAGCATCGCCGCTCCAGGGACGCAAAGAACAAGGACTTCCAGTAGTGACGGAGGATCGCTCCATGGATGCAAGAAAACAAGAAAAAGGTAGTTAAATAGCCGTACCAAGAATTCAACGAGAAGGAGAGAAGTGCTTGCCTCCTCGATGTCGTTTCCTTCTTCCATCGATGGCAGAGCATCGCCGCTCCAGGGACGCAAAGAATAAGGATCACCTGCCATATTGCCTTTGTTCTTGACTTCCAGTAGTAACGAAGGATCGCTCCATGGATGCAAGAAAACAAGAAAAAGGCAGTTAAGTAGCCGTACCAAGAATCCAACGAGAGAAAAAGAGAAGATGGGAAGGAAAAGGATTGTCTGCCTCCTCGATGTCGTTCTGTTCTTCCATCAGTGCATATCATCGCCGCTCCAAGGACGCGAAGAACAAGGATCACTCGTTCTTGTCTTCCAGTGGTGACGAAAGATCGCTCCATGGATTCTGTACCATGAATCCGGAAAGGATTGCCTGCCTTCTTGACGTTGTTCCCTTTTTCCATCGGTGGCAGAGCATTGCCGCTCCAGGAACGCAAAGAACAACGACTGGCTCGCGATCCCTGAAACCTCTGGCGTTCCTCAATCTCCCATGGGTTCGACGGGTTGTCGGGAGAGAAGGGTTGAGAATGCGAAGGAATGCGAGATGAAGAACCATATTTATAGGCAACAGCTTGACCGTTTCACCTCTACGCTCCAGTTGAGACTACACCATCCCCCGCTTTGGCAACACCAGAAATGAAAAAATAATTATTAAAATATTTAATTGCCTTTTTCTTGTTTTCTTGCATCCATGGAGCGATCCTCCGTCACTACTGGAAGTCCTTGTTCTTTGCGTCGATGGAGCGGCGATGCTCTGCCACCGATGAAAGAAGAAAATGACATCGAGGAGGCAGGCACTTCTCGCCTTCTTGTTGGATTCTTGGGACGGCTATTTAACTGCCTTTTTCTTGTTTTCTTGCATCCATGGAGCGATCCTTCGTCACTACTGGAAGTCCTTGTTCTTTGCGACCCTAGAACGGTGATGCTCTGCCACCGATGGAAGAAAGAAACGATGCGTTTCCCTTCCCATCTTTCCTTTTCGTTGGATTCTTAGTACGGCTACTTAATTTTCTTGCATCCATGGAGCGATCTTCCGTCACTACTGGAAGACAAGAATGAAGGTGATATGGCAGGTGATCCTTGTTCTTTGCGTCCTTGGAGCGGCGATGCTCTGCCACCGATGGAAGAAGGAGCGACGTCGAGGAGGCAGGCAATCCTTTCCCTTCCCATCTTCTCTCTTTCCCGTTGGATTCTTGGTACGATTACTTAATTTATCTTGTTTTCTTGCATCATGGAGGGATCTTCCATTTTCTTGCATCCATAGAGTGATCTTCCGTCACTACTGGACGACAAGAACGAAGGCGACATTGATTTACATTGCGCACTTTGCATTGTTTTTCGATACTTCTTTCAAATCCTTTGTATGAGAGATTTTGATTTCATGTTCAGACGGTCCTGCACGTGGCGCGGCCTCGCTCCACCACTCCTTGTACCTCTGTCCATACCTCCTCTTTCTTTGTGAGAATTTTGTGGCATTGAGGAAAACCAGGTCGCAAGTGGGAGGGGAAGGGACAAAGCCAGGTTCTTGTATCTACCTCAATGAATTTTTTAATTTATTTTTTTGAGTTTTTTTCCATATGCCCTGAGTTGTTTTTTCTGTTTGAACAAAATGTTAAAATTTTATGATCATTTTATTTTATTCTTTATTATATTATGCGGTTTGCTATGCTTTTTAAATCATTTTATTTTTATTCTTCATTGGTCTCGCTATGTGGTTTGTGTTAAATGATTGAGAACTAATCTGCTTCATTTTTTTCATAAAAATTATCATTTTAACTATTCATTCCGGCAATTATAGCAAATAAATATATTATATCTACTACCAGAATTAAAACATAGTCAAAACATCTTATGACATCTAGTCGATAAAGGAATTCAATGTTAATTTTTTTAAAAAAATTTAAATATCACATGATTTAAGTTGGGTGAAATGGGCCTAAAGGCAAGACTTAGTTTAGAGTTACCCAATAGGATAAGCAGTTGAACCCTGATTGATTCTGGCAAATTGATTAGGTCAGATTAGGTCCAAAATTATTTCTAAATGTTAGAAAGTCAAATCGACTCACTTCAATATGAGTTGATTATGTCAAGACTGATTTTGGCTCAACGGTTGAGCTCGGTTCAACAAGGAGTTTATTCTATTCGACTAAACTACTTGGTGCCTAAGGCAAGTCTCGACCAGTGGTTTTTAATTGCTCTGATCACTTATCTGGCCAATTTTGATTGGTGTCTAAGGTAAGTTAAATAGTACCCCACCGATCTTACTTACCTGGCCATTGTAGAATGGTCTTGAGTAGATAAGTTTGCTTGTTGATCTAGCTTCACCCATGCTAACTAGGTAAGTCAGTAATAAGATGTGTTCCTACTTGATCAAGTCAGGCAAGAGTTGGGCTGACTAGAGTCGGATTAGTCAAACATGTGATGTGCTGACTAATTTAATTTGAAATCTGAACTTAAACCACCCTAAGTCAATATTAAGTCTTTGGTCTCCAATTGTTGCTGAGTTTAGTTGGGGGGTTAGATAAATAATAGGTGAGGGTCAAATCGACTTACTTCAACATCAGTTGATTATGCCAAGATTGATTTTGGCTCAACGGTTGAGCTCGGTTCAATAGGGAGTTTATTCTATTTGACTAAACTACTTTGGTGTCAAAGGCAAGTCTCGACCGATGGTTTTTACTTGCTCCGTTCACTTACCTGGCCAATTTTGATTGGTGTCTAAGGTAAGTTAAGTAGGACCCCACCGATCTTACTTACCTGGCCATTGTAGAATGGTCTTGAGTAGATAGATTGCTTGTTGATCTAGCTTCACCCATGTTAACTACGTAAGTCAATCATAGATTGCTTGTTGCTGAGTTTAGTTGGGGTTAGACCCGATAACTATTAGGTGAGGGTCAAATCGACTTATTTCAACATCAGTTGATTATGCCAAGATTGATTTTGGCTCAACGGTTGAGCTCGGTTCAATAAGGAGTTTATTCTATTTGACTAAACTACTTTGGTGTCAAAGACAAGTCTCGACCGATGGTTTTTACTTGCTCCGTTCACTTACCTAGCTAATTTTGATTGGTGTCTAAGGTAAGTTAAATAGGACCCATCGATCTTACTTACCTGGCCATTGCGATCGATTCGATAGGCGATGATCCGACGGTTGCTATCGATCCAAGCCGTGATCCCGATCGGCCACGACCGATCTCGGACCGTTGCAATCCGTCCGAGATCGGCGACGATCCAACGGTTGCGATCATCAAAGATCTCGATCGGCCACGACCGATCTCAGACCGCGGCGATCGGCGATGATCCGACGGTTGCGATCAATCCAAGCCCTAATCCCGATCGGCCATGACCGATCTTGGACCATGGCGATCGGTCCGATCGACGACGATCCGACGGTTGCGATCGATCCAAGCCCTAATCCCGATCGGCCACGACCGATCCCAGACCGTTGTGATCGGTCCAAGATCGAGACGATTTGACGGTTGCGATCAATCCAAGCCCTTATCCCGATCGTCCACGATCGATCCCGAACCGTGGTGATCGGTCCAATCGGCGACGATACGACGGTTGCGATCGATCCAAGCCCTGATCCTGATCGTCCATGATCGATCTCGGACCGCGGCGATTGGACCGATCGGCGTCGATCCGACAGTTGCCATCGATCCAAGCCCTGATCGATCCTGGTCGGTGATAAACGATCTCGGACCATCGCGATCGATTCGATAGGCGATGATCCGACGGTTGTGATCGATCCAAGCCGTGATCCCGATCGGCCATGACCGATCTCAGACCGTTGCAATCCGTCCGAGATCAGTGACGATCCGATGGTTGCGATCATCAAAGCTGTGATCCCGATTGGCCAGACCAATCTCGGACCGTGGCGATCGGTCCGATCGGCAATGATCCGACGGTTGCGATTGATCCAAGCCTTGATCCCGATCGGCTACAACCGATCTCGGACCGTGGCGATCGGTCCGATCACCAACGATCCGACGGTTGTGATTGATCCAAGCCCTGATCCCGATCGGCAATGACCGATCCCGGACCGTTGCGATCGGTCCGATCATCGACGATCCGACGGTTGCGATCGATCCAATCGGCATCGATCTGACGGTTGCGATCGATCCAAGCCCTAATCCCGATCGGCCACGACCGATCCCGGACCATTGCGTTCAGTCCGAGACCGCAACGATCTGACGGTTGCGATCGATCCTATCGGTGATGATCCGACAGTTGCGATCAATCCAAGCCCTGATCCCAATCGGCCACGATCGATCTCGGATAGTGGTGATCGGTCATATCGTCGACGATCTGATGGTTGCGATCGATCCAAGCCCTGATCCCATCGACCATGACCGATCCCGGACCGTTGCGATCGGTCCGAGATTGCGGCGATCTGACGGTTGCGATCGATCCAATCGGCGTCGATCTGACGGATGCGATCGATCCAAGCCCTGATCCCGATCGGCCACGACCGATCTCGGACCATTGCATTCAGTCCGAGATCGCGACGATCTGACGGTTGAGATCGATCCCATCGGCGATGATCCGATGGTTGCGATCAATCCAAGCCCTGATCCCAATCGGCCACGATCGATCTCGGACAGTGGCGATCGGTCATATCATCGACGATCCGACGGTTGCGATCGATCCAAGCCCTGATCCCGATCGACCACGACCAATCCCGGACCGTTGCGATCGGTCTGAGATCGCGACGATCCGACGGTTGCGATCAATCCAAGCCCTGATCTCGATCGTCCAAGACCGATCCCGGACCGTGGCGATCGGTCCGATCACCGATGATCCGACGGTTGCGATCGATCCAAGCCCTGATCCCGATCGGCCATGACCGATCCCGAACCGTTGCGATCGATCCGAGATCGCGATGATCCGACGGTTGCGATCGATCCAAGCCCTAATCCCGATCGGCCATGACCGATCCTGGACCGTTGCAATCGGTCGAAGATCGCGACGATCCGATGGTTGCGATCGATCCAAGCCCTGATCCCGATCGTCCATGACCGATCTCGGACCGTGGCGATCGCTTCAATCGGCAATGATCCGATGGTTGCGATCGATCCAAGCCCTGATCCTGATCGTCCACGATCGATCTTGGACTGTGGCGATCAGACCGATCGGCGTCGATCCGACGGTTGCCATCGATCCAAGCCCTGATCGATCCTGGTCGGTGATGAACGATCTCGGACCGTCGCGATCGATTCGATATGCGACGATCCAACGATTGCGATCGATCCAAGCTGTGATCCCGATCGGCCACGACCGATCTCGGACCGTTGCAATCCGTCCGAGATCGGCGATGATTCGATGGTTGCGATCATCGAAGTCATGATCCCAATCGGCCACGACCGATCTTTGACCATGGCAAACGGTCCGATCGGCGACGATCCGACGGTTGCGATCGATCCAAGCCCTGATCCCGATCGGCCACGACCGATCTCGGACAGTGGCGATCGGTCCGATCGCCGATGATCCGATGGTTGCGATCGATCCAAGCCCTGATCTTGATCGGCCACGACCGATCCCGGACCATTGCGATCGGTCTGATCGCCGACGATCCAACGGTTGTGATCGATCCAAGCCCTGATCTCGATCGGCCATGATCGATCCCGGACCATTGCGATCGGTCCGAGATTGCGACGATCCGACCGTTGCGATCGATAGAATCGGCATCGATCCGACGGTTGCGATCGATCCAAGCCCTTATCCCAATCGGCCATGACCTATCCCGGATCGTTGCGATCGGTCCAAGATTGCGACGATCCGACGGTTGCGATCGATCCAATCGGCGACGATCCGATGGTTGCGATCAAACCAAGCCCTGATCCTGATTGGCCACGACCGATCTCGGACCGTGGCGATCGGTCCGATCGCCGATGATCCGACGATTGCGATCGATCCAAGCCCAGATCATGATCGGCCATGACCGATCCTAGACCGTTGCGATCGGTCCGAGATCGCGATGATCCGATGGTTGCGATCGATCCAAGCCCTGATCCCGATCATCCACGACTGATCCTGGATCGTGGCAATCGGTCCAATCGGCGACGATCCGATGGTTGCGATCAATCCAAGCCCTGATCTTGATCGTCCATGACCGATCTCGGACCGTGGCGATAGGACCGATCGGCGTCGATCTGACGGTTGCCATCGATCCAAGCCCTGATCGATCATGGTCGGCGATGAACGATCTCGAACCATCGTGATCGATTCGATAGGCGACGATCCGACGTTTGCGATCGATCCAAGCCGTGATCCCGATCGGCCACGACCGATCTCGGACCGTTGCAATCCGTCCGAGATCGGCGACGATCCGACGGTTGCGATCATCGAAGCCGTGATCCCGATCGGCCATGATCGATCTCGGACCGTGGCGATCGGTCTGATCAGCAACAATCCGATGGTTGCGATCAATCCAAGCCCTGATCCCAATCAGCCACGACCGATCTCGGACCGTGGCGATCGGTCCGATCGCCGATGATCCGATGGTTGCGATCGATCCAAGCCCTGATCCCAATCCACCACGATCGATCCCGGACCGTTGTGATCGGTCCGATCACCAACGATCGACAGTTGCGATCGATCCAAGCCCTGATCCCGATCGGCCACGATCGATCCCAGACTGTTGCGATCGGTCCGAGATCGCGACAATCCGATGGTTGCGATTGATCCAAGCCCTCATCCCGATCGGCCATGATCGATCCCGGACCGTTCCGATCGGTCCGAGATCGCGACGATCCGATGGTTGCGATCGATCCAAGCCCTGATCCCGATCATCCACGACCGATCCCGACGGTGGCGATTGGTCCAATCGGCAACGATCCGACGGTTGCGATCGATCCAAGCCCTGATCATGATCGTCTACGACCGATCTCGGACCGTGGCGATCGGGCCGATCAGCGTCAATTCGACGGTTGCCGTCGATCCAAGCCCTGATCGATCCTTGTCGTCGATGAACATTCTTGGACCGTCACGATCGATTCGATAGGCGATGATCCGACGGTTGCGATCGATCCAAGCCGTGATCCCGATCGACCACGATCGTTCTCGGACCGTTGCAATCCGTCCGAGATCGGTGACAATCCGACGGTTGCGATCATCGAAGCCGTGATCCCGATCGGCCACGACCGATCTCGGACCGTGGCGATCGGTCCGATCGGCGACAATCCGACGGTTGCGATCGATCCAAGCCCTGATCCCGATCGGCCATGACCGATCTCGGACCGTGGCGATCCGTTCGATCGCCAACGATCCGATGGTTGCGATCAATCCAAGCCCTGATCCCGATCGGCCACGATCGATCTTGGATCGTGGCGATCGGACCGATCAGCGTCGATCCGACGATTGCCATCGATCCAAGCCCTAATCGATCCTGGTCGGCGATGAACGATCTTGGACCGTCGTGATCGATTCGATAGGCGACGATCCTATGGTTGCAATCGATCCAAGCCGTGATCCCGATCGGCCACGATCGATCTCGGACAGTTGCAATCCGTCCGAGATTGGCAACGATCCGACGGTTTGCGATCATCAAAGCCGTGATCCCGATCGGCCACGACCGATCTCGGACCGTGGCGATCGGTCCGATCGGCCACGACCGATCTCGGACCATGGTGATCGGTCCGATCGGCGACGATCCGATGGTTGCGATCGATCCAAGCGCTGATCCCGATAGGCCACGACCGATCCCAGACCGTTTTGATCGGTCCGAGATCACGACGATCCGACGGTTGCGATCGATCCAAGCCCTAATCCCGATCGACCATGACCGATCCCGAACCATTGCGATCGGTCCGATCGCTGATGTTCCGATGGTTGTGATCGATCCAAGCCCTGATCTCGATCGGCCACGATCGATTCCGGATCATTGCGTTTGGTCCAAGATCGTGACGATCTGACGGTTGCGATCGATCCAATTGGCGTCGATACGATGGTTGCGATCAATCCCAATCGGCCACGATCGATCCCGGACCATTGCGATCGGTTCGAGATTGCGATGATCCGATGGTTGCGATCGATCCAATCGGCGATGATCCGACGGTTGCGATCGATCCAAGCCCTGATCCCGATCGGCCACGACCAACCTCGGACCGTGGCGATCGGTCCGATCGCTGATGATCCGACGGTTGTGATCGATCCAAGCCCAGATCAAGATTGGCCACGACCGATCCCTAATCGTTGCGATCGGTTCGAGATTGCAACGATCCGATGGTTGCGATCGATCCAAGCCCTGATCCTGTTCATCCACGACCGATCCGGACCGTGGCGATCGGTCCAATCGGCGATGATCCGACAGTTGTGATCGATACAAGCCCTGATCCTGATTATCCACGATAGATCTCGGACCGTGGCGATCGGACCGATCGGCATCGATCCGACGGTTGCCATCGATCCAAGCCCTGATCGATCCTGATCGGCGATGAACGATCTCGGTCCGTCGTGATCGATTCGATAGGTGACGATCTGACGGTTGCGATCGATCCAAGCCCTGATCCCGATCGGCCATGACCGATCCCGGACCATTTTGATCGTTCCGAGATCACGATGATCTGACGGTTGCGATCGATCCAAGCCCTGATCCCGATCGTCCACGACCAATCCTAGACCGTGGCGATCGGTCCAATGGCGACGATCCGACGGTTGCAATGGATCCAAGCCCTTATCCTAATCGTCCACGACCGATCTCGGACCGTGGCGATCGGAACGATCGGCGTCGATCCGACGGTTGCCATCGATCCAAGCCCTGATCGATCCTGGTTGGCGATGAACGATCTCAAATTATCGTGATCGATTCGATAGGCGATGATCCTAGAGTTGCGATCGATCCAAGCCGTGATCCCGATCAGCCACGATCGATCTCAGACCATTGCAATCCGTCCGAGATCGGCGATGATCCGACGGTTGCGATCATCGAAGCCGTGATTCCGATCGGCCAAGACCGATCTCGGACCGTGGCGATCGGTCCGATCGGCGACGATTCGAAAGTTGCGATCGATCCAATCCCTGATCCCGATCGGCCACGACCAATCTTGAACTGTGGCGATCGGTCTATCGCCGATGATCCAACGGTTGCGATCGATCCAAGCCCTGTTCTCGATCGATCATGACCGATCTCGAACCATGGCGATCGGTCCGATCGCCGATGATCCGACGGTTGCGATCGTTCCAAGCCCTGATCCCGATCGGCCACGACCGATCCCGAACTGTTGCGATCGGTTCGAGATCACGACGATCCGATGGTTGCGATTGATCCAAGCCCTGATCCTGATCGACCATGATCGATCCCGGATCATTGCGATCGGTCTGAGATCGCGACGATCCGATGGTTGCGATCGATCCAAGCCCTGATCCCGATCGTCCACGACCGATCCAGGACCATGGCGATCGGTCCAATCGGCGACGATCCGACGGTTGCGATAGATCCAAGCCCTGATCCTGATCGTCCATGACCGATCTCGGACCGTGGTGATCGAACCGATCGTCATCGATCCAATGGTTGCCATCGATCCAAGCCCTGATCGATCCTGGTCGGCGATGAATGATCTCGGACTGTCGTGATCAATTTGATAGGCGACGATCCGACAGTTGCGATCGATCCAAGCCATGATCCCGATCGGCCACGACCGATCTCGGACCGTTGCAATCCGTCCGAGATCGGCGACGATACGATGGTTGCGATCATCGAAGCCGTGATCCCGATCGGCCACGACCGATCTCGGACCGTGGCGATCGGTTCGATCGGCGACGATCTGACGGTTGCGATCGATCCAAGCCCTGATCCCGATCGGCCACGATCGATCTTGGACCGTGGCGTTCGGTCCGATCGTCGATGATCCGACGGTTGCGATCGATCCAAGCCCTGATCCTGATCGGCCAGGACTGATCTGGACCATGGTGATCGGTCCGATCGTGACGATCCGACGGTTGCGATCGATCCAAGCCCTAATCCCGATCGGCCACGACCGATCCTGGACCGTTGCGATTAGTCTGAGATCACGACGATCCGACGGTTGCGATCGATCCAAGCCTTGATCCCGATCGGCCACGACCGATCCCGAATTGTTTCGATCGGTCCAAGATCGTGACGATCCGAAGGTTGCGATCGATCCAAGCCCTAATCCCGATCGTCCACGACCGATCCCAACCGTGGCGATCAGTCCAATTGGCGACGATCCGACGGTTGCGATCGATCCAAGCCCTGATCTTGATCGTCCATGATCGATCTCGGACCGATCGGCGTCGATCCGACGGTTGCCATCGATCCAAGCCCTATTCGATCCTGGTCGCCGATAAACGATCTCGGACCATCGTGATCGATTCGATAGGCGACGATCCTACGGTTGCGATCGATCCAAGCCGTAATCCTGATCGGCCACGACCGATCTCGGACTGTTGCAATCCGTTCGAGATCGGCGACGATCCGATGGTTGCGATCATCGAAGCCGTGATCCCGATCGCCACGACCGATCTCGGACCATGGCGATCGGTCCGATCGGTGACGATCCGACGGTTACGATCGATCCAAGCCTTGATCCCGATCGGCCACGATCGATCTCGGACCGTGGCGATCGGTCCGATCGCCGACGATCCGACAATTGTGATCGATCCTAGCCCTGATCCCGATTGGCGATGACCGATCCTAGACCATTGCGATCGGTCCAATCGTCGACGATCCGATGGTTGTGATCGATCCAAGCCCTGATCTCGATCGGCCACGATCGATCCTGGACCGTTGCGTTCGGTCCAAGATCGCGACGATCCGATGGTTGCGATCGATCCTATCAGTGACAATCCAACGGTTGCGATTGATCCAAGCCCTAATCCCGATCGGCCCTGACCGATCTCGGACCATGGCGATCGGTCCAATCACCGACGATCCGACGGTTGTGATCGATCCAAGCCTTGATCCCGATCGGCCACGACCGATCCCGAACCGTTGCGATCGGTCCGAGATCGCACGATCCGACGGTTGCGATCGATCCAAGCCCTGATCCCGATCCTCCACGACCGATTCCGAACCATGACGATCGGTCCAATCAGCGACGATCCGACAGTTGCGATCGATCCAAGCCCTGATCCTAATCGTCCACGACCGACCTCGGACCGTGGCGATTGGACCGATCGGTGTCGATCCGATGGTTGCCATCGATCCAAGCCCTGATCGATCCTGGTCGGTGATGAACGATCTCGGACCGTCGCGATCGATTCGATAGGTGATGATCCGACGGTTGCGATCGATCCAAGCCCAGATCCCGATCGGCCACGACCGATCCCGGATCATTTGATCGGTCCAAGATCGCGATGATCCGACGGTTGCGATCGATCCCAGCCCTGATCCCGATCGTCCACGACCGATCCCAGACCATGGCGATCGGTCCAATCGGCGACGATCCGACGGTTGCGATCAATCCAAGCCCTGATCCTGATCGTCCATGACCGATCTCGAACTATGGCGATCGGACCAATCGGCGTCAATTCGATGGTTGCCATCGATCCAAGCCTTGATCGATCCTGGTCGGCGATGAATGATCTCAGATCGTCGTGATCGATTTGATAGGCGACGATCCTACGGTTGCGATCGATCCAAGCCATGATCCCGATCAGCCACGACCGATCTCGGACCATTGCAATCCGTCCGAGATCGATGACGATCCGACGGTTGCGATCATCGAAGTCGTGATCCCGATTGGCCACGACCGATCTCGGACCGTGGCGATCGGTCCGATCGGCGATGATCCGACGGTTGTGATCGATCCAAGCCCTGATCTCGATCGGCCACGACCGATCCTGGACCGTTGCGATCGATCCAAGACCTGATCCCAATTGTCCACGACCGATCCTGGACCATGGTGATCGGTCCAATCGCCGACGATCCGATGATTGCGATCGATCCAAGCCCTGATCCTGATCGTCCACGACCGATCTCGGACCGTGGCGATCGGACCGTTCGGCATCGATCTGACGGTTGCCATCGATCCATGCCCTGATCGATCCTGGTCGGTGATGAACGATCTCAGACCATCATGATCAATTCGATAGGCGATGATTCGACGGTTCCGATCGATCCAAGCCGTGATCCCAATCGGCCACGACCGATCTCGGACCGTTGCAATCCGTTCGAGATCGGCGACGATCCGACGGTTGCGATCATCGAAGCTGTGATCCTGATCGGCCATAACCGATCTCAGACCGTGGTGATCGGTCTGATCGGCGACGATCCAACGGTTGCGATCGATCCAAGCCCTGATCTCGATCGGCCACGACCGATCTCGGATCATGGCGATCGGTCCGATCGCCGACGATCTGACGGTTGCAATCGATCCAAGCCCTGATCCCGATCGGCCATGACCGATCTCGGACCGTGCCGATCGGTCCGATCGCCGACGATCCGACGGTTGTGATCAATCCAAGCCCTGATCTCGATCGGCCACGATCGATCCCTGACTGTTGCGATCGGTCCGAGATCGCGACGATACGACTGTTGCGATAGATCCAAGCCATGATCCCGATCGGCCATGACCGATCCCAGACCGTTGCGATTGGTACAATCGCCGATGATCCGAGGGTTGCGATCGATCCAAGCCCTGATCCTGATCGTCAACGACCGATCTCGGACCGTGGCGATCGGACCTATCGGCATCGATCCGATGGTTGCTATCGATCCAAGCCTTGATCGATCCTGGTCGGCAATGAACGATCTTGGACCGTCACGATCGATTCGATAGGCGATGATCCGATGGTTGCGGTCAATCCAAGCCGTGATCCCGATCGGCCATGACCGATCTTGCACCGTTGCAATCCGTCCGAGATCGGCGACGATCCGACGGTTGCGATCATCGAAGCCGTGATCCCGATCGGCCACGACCGATCTTGGACCATGGCGATCGGTCCGATCGGCGA
>UESW01004515.1:544198-561346 GCA_900491605.1 Calamus simplicifolius
CCGGCCAATGATTCGGCTTGGCCCATGACCATCTCTAGTTCAGTTCACATCCTAGATTACCAAAACACGCAAGTCATTGTCAAACATACGAACCAAATTTTCTGGTTGGGCATGGCGGGGGGCCTCAGGCAGTAAATCTATATATGAAGATAACCGAGATCTTTTGAAGGAATCTATGAAAGCTTTCTTGATTCGTTTATATGGGCCGTCTCCGTTGAAAGTTGCGACCGGTGTCCCTGCATCGAAGATTAAGGTAGTATTTGATTTGGGGGATAAGGAAGGATATCCCCTTGATATCCCTCCTTATTCCCAAATGCTATAGCTAAAAGGGAGATCTGAAAAAATTTAACTAGAGGGATAACCCATGGTTAACCATGGTTAACCATGTGTTATCCCTTGAACTTATTTCCTTAGGGAATCAGGAACAACTAATGTTATCCCTTGATGGAAACTTGTAATTTTAAAAAAAAAATGATTATTCCTCAGCTATCCCCTGAATAAATGCTATCATGTACATTTATCCAGGGATAGCTTTTGGGCTTCAAACACTACCTAAACCGCCAACGTAGCCGCCTCCCCGCGCAGCTAAACGCGCCTGGTGGGAAGCCAATGCGGTGATCGCCGATGGTCGCGTCGACAAGTACGGGCGGCAAGGGGTCATTAGGGAAACGTCATGAAGGGACCCTCTTCACGCCAGGCCCTTGTGTAAAATGGGAGGCAGTATGTGAACTGGGCACCTCCAAACTGCTGTTGAGTTGGCTTATTAGGGATAATGATAGTGAATTCATGCCAAGGACTCCATTGATGATTGGTGAAAGACGTCCAAGGTCTCTTCTCTGCATGGCTGCACCCAAAGAACAAGTTATAACTGATGGACTCCATTTGGGAGCCATGAGATGCAAACCAAAGGTTTCATAGGCGAGAATGCCCTTTGTCCTTCCCGTTACATCGTATCCATTATGTAGTGGCATAAGCCAAATTGGTTGCCACCCCAAAAATTTGAGCTAGGATGACAACCGCCACATGCCAGGTATGTAAGGCATCTCGAATTTCGACACATAAATCAATATAAGGCAAAAATCCAAATCCATGATTTATTACAAACCATAATTATCAGTTTTGGGCTACCAGCCCTACACACAAGCAATACTGAGCTACATCAATATAATGAATTAATTTATTAATAGAGCTCCATCTACCCAAATATCCTTCTTCACTCATGTGGCTCTGAAAAACATTATGAGGATTATGAGCTCACACTCAATAAGTAAGCCTAATACAATTTAAATCTCATATCTTATCATATCATATCAAGATATTCTCAAATTACATTTTTATAAAAACTTTCAATTTTAAATACTTTTATGCTATTAGCACATTCATATCATCAGCTCAACTAATTTGGAAACTTAATTAAACATAAATACTAGAATATGCAATGTAAACAAATCACTGTTTATACATCATTGTTCTCTTATGTGTCCCACGGCCCTACAAACACTCATCTATTGTATCACTCTTAAATATTCCCTAAGGAAGGGCCTGGGTACCAGTGTTATACATATCATAATCTTCATCAAACACATCTTACGGATGTGTATCCTCCACATATCTTCTCCTGCGGAGGTGGGTCACGTAGCACTTGGCATTTCAAGTCATAGGTGAACCGTGGCGACACATACAAATAAATTCCACTGTTATCATCATGATTGCATATTATCATTTCGATAGTACCAACATAATTTGCAAGATTAATATGATTACATTTTTGCATATACACATAAGTCATAATTTGTAAAACATTACCCGCTACAATAGTCATAACAAATGCTTATTTGTAAATTTAGTACTATTTATTAATTCAATATAAACGAAACTTCATTTTTCACATTTCATAATATGCATCTAATTATAAAATCATGATTTATGAATTGAACAATTTATAAAATTTATAATACTTGGCTTACTTACCTCAGTACACAAATCCTAAGTGATAGCCCAGTTATTTGGACACCTGGGTACTTACATCATTTTACACAATTAAGTTTCTAAATCTGAATAATAAAATGATTCTTAAAATTCTACCCAAACCACTCCATGGCCTAACTTTGGGCTCGAATATCTCTCAGTATATACACCCAAATGGGGAAGCAAAATTATCCCAGAAACTAGAATCAATCTGATTGGCCATAATTTATTTTACCATTTTCGGCCCACTACATGGCCCAAAAAGTGGCTCAAAAATAGCTCACAGACTGGTCCAACAGGCCCAAATCAAGGCAGCCCAGCCGGCCCAATTGTTTGATTTCCTGCTGGTCCCTGTTTCAAACGAAACAGGGTTACCGCGCCGGGGGCTAGGGCCGCCGCCGGCCAAATTGGGGGCAGTCCGGCCACCAGTGGCCGGACCAGAGCCGGCCGCGGTGGCATCCAGCTCTCCCCTTTCTCTCTCTCACTCTCTCCAATTTCCTCTCTCTTTTTCCCTTTCTCTCATGGTCTGCCACGGCTAGGAGGCGTGCCGGCTGGCACGGTCGGTCGGACCTCACCGGACGCACGCTCGGCACCGGTGGAGGTCGCCGACCGAGGCTCAGGCTCGGCGAGGCGGCGAGCACGCCGCCAGGCCCGAACCAAGGATCGAACCACCTGCAAACCCACCACAGGTTATCCCCTCTCTTGTCTGATGATCTCTCTCTCTCTCTCCTCCGGCACCCAACCGAACGCCGCTCCGGTGCCGGTGGGGCTATCGGCCAGGGCTCAGGCCCGGTGAGATGGCGGGCACGCCGCCGGGCCTGAACCAAAACCAGCACAGGGAAGATGCCGAGGCTTCTTCAGTGCTCGGTTCCTCTCTCTCTCTCTTTCTCTGACTTTCTCTCTCTCCTCCTAGCATGGACAGAGGGACTTACCAGAGGAGATGCACGCACAAGAATGATGGGGAAGAAGCATATGGAAGAGAGGATGGTGGGAAGGAGGCGTTCGTGTGTTCCTTTAAGGGCGACACAGACTCCTCAAATCAAGGGATTTGGGACTCCATTAGTTATGGGGTATTTGAAATATAATCGTCAGGCGTTATCTATTCCAGGAATATCGCGATTAAGTTTCGCGATCAGATAATCACATCTCGGAGGTTACATTCTCCCCTTCTTATAAAAATTTTGGCCTCAAAATTGATACCTAATCATGAAATTTAATCGCAATATTCCTAGATTGGATGATGCCAGGGACTCCCATATGTTGCGCAAGGTGTTTGAATTTCAAATACCCGCGTAACAACCGGATTCCCAAATCCTTGGACCTGAGGAATTGTGATGTGCATCGGCTTTAAGAGAGGGAGCAGAGACTTCCTTCTCATCGCCTTCATCGCGTCTGCAATAGGTACGCTTCCATCCCTCCCAGTGTGAGAGAGAGGGAGAGAGAGATAGAGAGAGAGTTAGAGAGAAGAGAGAGAGAGATCGTGGCAGACCGCAATCGACTGGCCATGGCAGCCGGTTCGATCCTTGGTTTGGGCCCGGCGGTGTGCCCATCACCTCGCCCGGCCTGAGCTCCGGTCGGAGACCCCCACCAGCCATGGTGGACGATCGTGCTGCTGGCACAGTAATGTGCTGCGGTGGATCGTGAGGGAGAAAGGGAGAGAAAGAGAGGAATTAGAGAGAGAGAGAGGGAGGGGCCAGCCACGGCAGCAGCTGGCTCTGGTCCAACCATCGGCGGGACCATCCCGAATTTGGCCGACCGTGCCGCCGGCATGAATTCTAGCTGCAGCGGCGTGGAAGAGAGAGAGAGATAGAGAAATTGGAGAGAGAGAGGGGGGGGGGCCGGCTCTGGTCCAGCCACCGGTGGCCGGGCTGCTGCCGGCATGGATTGCCCCCTGTTTCGGTTGAAATAGGGGATCAGCAAAAAAAAGGGAAGATTGATTGGGCCGGCTGGGCTGAGCCGGTTTTGGGCTGTTGGGCCAGTCTGTAAGCCGTTTTGAGCCACTTTTGGGCCCTGTATGGGCCGAAAATGGCAAAATAAAATTATAGCCCGAATCAGGATTGATTCTAGTTTCTGGGGATAATTTTGCTTCCCCATTTGGTGTATACATTGAGAGATATTCGAGCCCAAAGTTGGGCCCATGAAGTGGTCTGGGTAGAGTTTAAGAATTATTTTATAATTCAGATTTTAGAAATTTAATAATGAAAAATGATCTGTAGGTTCCCAGGTGTCCAATTAGCTGGGTTATCAATTGGGATTTGCGTACTGGTAAGTAATCCAAGTAATTTGATTCAATCGTGTATTATATATTTTATGTGAAAAATGAAGTTTCATAGTGTACTGTTATGACTACTATGGTTATGTGTATATATAATTATGTTAATCTTGCAAAATTATGTTGGTACTATGATGATAATAATTATGATAATGACATTAAAACTTTATGTGTCGCGCGGTTCTCACATGACAGATGCACATGATACGTGACCCACCTTCACAAGATTACACACATCTGACAGATTATCACATGATTGATGATATGGCATAACTGGTACCAGGACCCTTCCTCTTAGGGGATATTTAAGAGTGATACATAGATGAGTGTTGTAGGGCCGTGGGACATAAGAAAAATGAATGTATAAAAGTTGTTTACATCGCATATTCTAGTATTGTTATTTAATTAACTTTCAAATTATTTTGACTGATGATATGAATGTGCTGATAGCATGATAAATGTGAAATTAAGATAATGATGAATAATATTTGAAAATTATATTAGGCTTACTTATTGAGTGTGAGCTCATAAATTCTCATAATGTTTTTCAGAGCCTCAGGAATGAAGAAGGATAATTGAGATAGAAGGAGTTTCTATTAAGAAGACTTAGTTTTATTATATTGATTTAGTTCAGATTGCTTGTGTGTAGGGCAGATAGCCCAAGACTGATAATTATGGTTTGTAATAAATCATGGATGTGAATTTTGCTTTATATTGATTTATGTGATGAAGTTCGAGACGCCTTGCATGCCTGGCATGCGGCGGGTTGTCATCCTAGTTCAAATTTTGGGACTGGGGCGTGACAGCTTTAGTGGTATCAGAGCCAGGTTATGACATTAGGGACATATACATGATGACACTTTAGGCAAAACACTAGTGACATAGAGACAAATTATAAATTTAAAGGAATCTCAGAAATTATGCTTTGAAAGCCTAACAATTAATGTTTACAGTGATATTAATTACAACTAATTTATCAGGAAATAAGAATGGCACGTCGCACTAGAAGTCGACAAAATGATGAGAGTTCCCAGGTTGGTAATGCTGGCCAACCGGAGGTCTGGAAGCCACCGGAGCTGCTGCCCCTGCCAATTCAGTCGGGACTGATCAGCAGCAACTCCAGACCGAGATGCTTCAGGTTCTCTCGGGTATGGCAGTCGATGCGGGACTTGCAGCACCAGATTCTGCAGGCCTTGTCTGCCTACTCACTGCTCCGCAGACACAGCCTGCCCCTGTTCCACAGACTCAGCCGACTCTACTGCTCCACAGACCCAGCCTACTCCATCTCAATCCTGGATAGGGGTTGGCCAGCTTTGCAGACTTCAAGAAATTTGCCCCTGCCCCTTTCTCTGGATCCACCAACCCTGTTGATGCTGAGCGGTGGGTGCGAGACATGGAGAAGGCTTTTATGGCCCATGGTAGTCAGGATATGGAGCGGATCAGATTTGCCACCTATCTTCTCCAGGGAGAAGCCTATGATTGGTGGTTAGTCGAGGAGCAGCGTCGGAATGGACAGATTATTTCTTGGGAGAGTTTAGAGAGATATTCTTCGACAAATACTTCCCCAGGAGTGTACAGAGACAGATGGAATCAGAGTTTATCAAATTGGAGCAAAAGGATCTTTCTGTGGCCCAGTATGAAGCTGAATTCACCAGGTTGGCCCGTTTTGCTCCAAATATTGTGACCAATGAAATGGCCAAGGTCACCAGATTCACTGAGGGACTGCGACCCAGACTGAGGCAAGCGGTCAATGCATTTGAGCTTCTCACTTACAGTGCTGTAGTGAATAAGGCCTTGGTGATTGAGAGGGATATGAATGCTGTTCAAAAGGATTGGGAGCTGCGGAGGAAGAGAAAAGGGCCTACTTCTGGCCAATCCTCTGCTCAGGCCAAGAAGAAGGGTGCACATCAGACCCAGCTGAACCACAGAATAAGGAGACTCGTTGCATTCATTGTGGTAACTTCCACCCTGGAAAGCCTTGCCGCAGAGTGACTGGTGCCTGCTTTGTCTGTGGGAAAACTGATCACAAGATTGCTACCTGTCCCTTTCGGAAGGATCACAGCCTTCTTCAAGTCAAGGAATGAGCCAGCAATCAGCAGCAGCCACCGAGGACCCAGGGAAGGGTCTTCAACCTCACTCAGCAGGATGCTGCCGCCTCTAATTCTGTGGTGACAGGTATACCTTTAATGTTATATCTAGTATTACATTCTTATCTAGTGCAATGCATTGACAGTTAATTACAGTAGGTTCAATCCTTAATGTTAAAACAAATTACACTTATGTCCAGGAATGATTAAAGTAGGTACTGCTTATGCTCAAACTTTAATTGACCCGGGTGCTACGCATTCTTTCATATCTGACATCTATCTTGACAAGAATGCATCATTGACACCTATTCCTCTGGAGCAAGAGTTGCATATTGCGCTTCCAAATGGAGATGTTATGAAAGTTGACACAGTATGCAAATCTTGCCCAATTATCTTAGATAGGAGGTTGAATGCTGATCTCATTGTCCTTCCACTGAAGTTTTTCGATGTTATCCTTGGAATGGATTGGTTGGCCTCCTATCATGCTTCAGTAGACTGCTTCAGGAAGATTGTCAACTTCAAAATTCCAAGCCAGCCTGAATTCAGTTTTATTGGTGGTCAGAAACACCTAGCCTCAGTGTTCATATCAGCGATGCAGGCTGGAAAGTATTTGATGAGTGGTGGTCAAGGATTTCTTGCTGTAGTCAAGGACCTTCAGCAGAAGAGACCAAGTTGGAGGATATTCCATAGCTCGAGAATTTCCAGATGTCTTCCCTGAGGATTTGACTAATTTACCCCTGATCGGGAAGTCGAGTTCTCTATTGATCTAGTTCCTGGAACTGGACCTATATCAAAGGCCCCTTACCGTATGGCCCCGGCTGAGCTAAAAGAACTGAAGGATCAACTGCAAGAGCTCCTAGATCGAGGATTTATTAGACCCAGTGCTTCTCCTTGGGGTGCTCCAGTTCTATTTGTTAAGAAGAAGGATGGCAGTCTTCGACTCTGCATTGATTACCGGGGAATCAATAAAGTAACAGTGCGAAATAAGTATCCTCTGCCAAGGATTGACGACTTGTTTGATCAACTTCAAGGAGCCCGGATATTCTCAAAGATTGATCTTAGGTCGGGTACCATCAGCTCAAAGTCAAGGAGGGGATGTACCAAAGACAGCATTTAGAACCAGATATGGCCACTATGAGTTCTTGGTGATGCCGTTTGGGTTAACTAATGCCCCAGCAGCATTCATGGACTTAATGAACAGAATTTTTAAACCATATCTGGATCAGTTTGTGGTGGTTTTCATTGATGATATTCTGATATATTCCAAGAGCCATAAGGAGCATGAGGACCACCTGAGAATCGTGCTACAGATTCTTCGAGAGAAGAAGCTTTATGCCAAGCTGCAGAAGTGTGAAGTTTTGGTTGGATCAAGTATCTTTCTTGGGTCATATAATCTCTAAAGATGGTGTATCTGTGGACCCGAAAAAGATTGAAGCTATCATTAGCTGGAGCCGACCTTCCAATGTGGCAGAAGTCAGAAGCTTCTTGGGTTAGCCGGGTATTACCGTAAATTTGTGGAGAATTTCTCTCGCATTGCTCTACCCCTAACTCGCTTAACCCAAAAGCGAGTGAAGTTTGACTGGACAGTGGAGTGTGAGGAAAGTTTCCAGGAGTTAAAGCAGCGCCTGGTGTCAGCTCCCATTCTTGTTCTTCCAACGGGATCTGAAGGTTTTACTATATACTGATGCCTCTCGGAAAGGATTGGGATGTGTTTTGATGCAGAATGAAAGAGTGATAGCTTATGCCTCCAGACAACTGAAACCTTATGAGCAGAATTATCCTACTCATGATCTGGAATTGGCTGTGTGGTTTTTGCTCTGAAGATTTGGCGGCATTATCTATATGGAGTGTCGTGTGATGTGTATACAGATCATAAGAGTCTAAAATACATCTTCACACAGAAGGAGCTGAATTTAAGGCAGAGGAGGTGGTTGGAACTATTGAAGGATTATGACCTGAATCTACAGTATCATCCTGGGAAGGCCAATGTAGTAGCTGATGCCTTGAGCAGAAAATCCTCTTCTGAGTTAGCTGCTATGATTACTTCCCAGCCTCACGTATTGAGAGATCTGGAGAAGTGGGAGGTTGGTCTGAGAGTACAGCAGTCTGATGGGCTTGTTGCAGCACTTGTACTCCAGCCGACCTTAGTTGACAGAATCAAGTCCTCCCAGATGGAAGATCCAGATCTACAAAGGATTAAAGAAGTGGTAGTCAGGAGTTCAGAATGAATTTTATATAATGGAGATGGATCCCTGAAATTTGAAGGAAGACTTTGTGTGCCAAACAGTGAGAGCTAAAGGCTGAAATTTTGAAAGAGGCTCACTACTCTCCTATACTGTGCATCCAGGTGGCACTAAGATGTACAGAGACTTAAAGGAAAATTTTTGGTGGAAAGGCATGAAGAGGGAGATTGCTCAGTATGTGGCCAAGTGCTTGGTGTGTCAGCGAGTGAAAGCCGAGCATCAAAGGCCTGCGGGACCTCTTCAGTCTCTGATGATTCCACAGTGGAAATGGGAAAAGATTACAATGGACTTTGTGACTGGTCTGCCCAAAACTCCTAGAGCAACGATGCAGTTTGGGTCATTGTGGACAGACTAACAAAATCAGCTCATTTCCTACCTTTCAGAGTTGGGGTCTCTAGTGAAAGATTGGCTAATTTGTATATTGAGCAGATCGTGAGACTCCATGGTGTTCCGGTATCTATTGTATCAGATAGAGATACCAGGTTTGTGTCCCAGTTTTGGAAGAGTCTTCATAAGGCCATGGGAACCAAACTAAACTTCAGTACTGCCTATCATCCCCAGTCAGATGGACAATCAGAGAGGACCATACAGATTCTGGAGGACATGTTGCGAGCCTGTGTGATGGACTTGGGTGGAGCTTGGGATAACCACTTACCTTTGGTGGAGTTTGCATATAATAATAGTTACCAAGCCAGCATCCAGATGGCTCCATTTGAAGCTCTGTATGGTAGGAGGTGCAGATCTCCTATATGTTGGGATGATGTGGGGGAAAGGAAATTGCTAGGCCCTGAGCTGATTCAGCAAACAGTAGATAAGGTGCATTTGATCAGGGAGCGTCTTCGTACAGCTCAGAGCAGGCAAAAGAGTTATGCTGATGTCAGAAGAAGGGAATTGGAATTCCAGGTTGGGGACCATGTCTTCTTAAGGGTATCACCAACCAAAGATGTGATGAGATTTGGGATTAAAGGAAAGCTGAGTCCACGTTATATTGGACCTTTTGAGATCTTGAGCAGAGTCGGAGAGGTTGCTTACAGCCTGGCACTGCCTCCGATTCTATCTGGGGTACACAATGTTTTTCATGTATCTATGTTGAGGAAGTATATTTTCGACCCCAGCCATGTCATAGCATATGAGCCTATACAGTTGAGGAAAGATTTATCATATGAGGAGCATCCTGTGCGTATCGTAGACCGCAAAGATCAGAGTTCTGAGACGGCGTACCATTCCCTATGTCAAGGTGCAATGGAGTAATCATTCTGAGAGGGAGGCTACTTGGAACTGGAGAAGAAATGAAAGAAAAGTATCCATAACTATTTGTATCTTAAAATAGTTAATGATTAGCTATGACTGTTGACTTTTGAATAAAAATTAGTTAGTCCTTGGACAAAATTTGGAATTTAATTTTCTCTAATGAAAGTGTATCAATTTCGAGGCCGAAATTTTTATAAGGAGGGGAGAATGTAACCCCCGGGATGTGTTTACTTAATCGCAAAATTTAATCGCGATATTCCTGGATTGGATGATGCCAGGGACTCCCACAAGTTGCGCAAGGTGTTTGAATTTCAAATACCCGCGTAACAACCGGATTCCCAAATCCCTGGACCTGAGGAATCGTGATGTGCATCGGCTTTAAGAGAGGGTGCAGAGACTTCCTTCTCATCGCCTTCATCGCGTCTGCAACAGGTATGCTTCCATCCCTCCTAGTGTGAGAGAGAGGAGAGAGAGTTAGAGAGAGTTAGAGAAAGAGAGAGAGAGAGATCGTGGCGGACCGCAACCGACTGGCCAGGGTAGCCGGTTTGATCCTTGGTTCAGGCTCAGCGGCGTGCCCGTTGCCTTGCCGGGCCTGAGCCGGTCGGAGACCCCACCGGCGCCGGGCAGGCATCCGATGGAGGTCCGACCAGCCATGGTGGTCGGCCGTGCCGCTGGTATAGTAATGTGCTATAGCAGATCGTGAGGAAGAAAGGGAGAGAAAGAGAGGAATTAGAGAGAGAGAGAGGGAGGGCCAACCACGGCGGCGGCTAGCTCTGGTCCAACCACCGGCGGCCGGGCCACCTCGAATTTGGTTGGCTGTGCCACGGCATGAATTCTAGCTGCGGCGCATCATGGAAGAGAAAGATAGAGATAGGGAGAAATTGGAGAGAGAGAGGGAAGGGGGCCGGCCACGGCAGCGGTCGGCTCTGGTCCGGCCACCGATGGTTGGGCCGCCCCTAATTTTGGCTGGCGGCAGCCCTGGCCGCCGGCACGGATTGCCCCTGTTTCGGTTGAAACAGGGGATCAGCAAAAAAAAAAAAAAGAAGGGAAGATTGATTGGGCCGGCTGGGCTGAGTCGGTTTTGGGCCTGTTGGGCCAGTTGTGAGCCTTTCTGAGCCACTTTTTGGGCCATGTAGTGGGCCAAAAATGACAAAATAAAATTATAGCCCGAATCAGGATTGATTCTAGTTTCTGAGGGTAATTTTGCTTCCCCATTTGGGTGTATACATTGAGAGATATTCGAGCCCAAAGTTGGGCCCGTGGAGTGGTCTGGGTAGAGTCTTAAGAGTCACTTTATTATTCAGATTTTAGAAACTTAATTATGTAAAATGATTGCTGTAGGTGCCCAGGTGTCCAAATAGCTGGGTTATCAATTGGGATTTGCGTACTGATGTAAGTAAGCCAAGTATTATAATTTCATAAATTATTGATTCATAAATCGTGAATTTATAATTAGATGCATATTTCTGAAATGTGAAAAATGAAGTTTCATTTATATTGAATTGATAAATAGTGCCATAAATTTACAAATAAGTATTTGTTATGACTATTGTAGCAGATAATATTTTGTAAGGTATGGCTTATAGGTGTATATGCAAATTGTAATTATGTTAATCTTGCAAAATTATGTTGGTACTATTGAGATGATAATACACAATTATGATGATGACATTGAAATTACTTGTATGTGTCACCGCGTTTCTCATATGATAGAAAATGCCAAGTGATACGTGACCCACGTCCACAGGTGAAGAATGTGGGGGACACACATCTGTAAGATATGTTCTGATTGATTGTGATATGGCATAACGTTGGTAGCAGGACCCTTTCTCTTAGGGGACATTTAAGAGTGATATAATAGATGAGTGTTGTAGGGCCGTGGGACACATAAGAGAATGATGAATGTATAAACAGTGATTTGTTTATATTGCATATTCTAGTATTTGTTGTTTAATTAAACTTTCAATTATTTTGAGCTGATGTTATGAATGTGCTGATAGCATGATAAATGTATTTAAAATTGAAAATTTTTATAAAAATATGGTTCGAGAATATCTTGATATGATATGATAAGATATGATGATTTGAAACTGTATTACGTTTACTTATTGAGTGTGAGCTCATATAATTCTCACAATGTTTTTCAGAGCCACAGGAGTGAAGAAGGATATTGGGTAGATGGAGCTCTATTAAATAAATTAAGATCCATTATATTGATGTAGCCCAGTATTTCTTGTGTGTAGGGTTGGTAGCCCAAAACAAATAATTATGGTTTGTAATAAATCATGGATTTAAATTTTGCCTTATATTGATTATGTGTCGAAATTCGAGATGCCTTGCATGCCTGGCATGCGGCGGGTTGTCACCCTAGCTCAAATTTTGGGTCTGGAGTGTGACAAAGCCAATGCGGTGATCGCCGATGGTCGCATCGGCGAGTACGGACGGAGGCAAGCGGGTCATTAGGGAACGTCATGAAGGGACCCTCTTCATGCCAGGCCTTGTGTAAAATGGGAGGCAGTATGTGAACTCGGCACCTCCAAATTGCTGTTCAGTTTGGCTTATTAGGGATAATGATAGTGAATTCATGCCAAGGACTCCATTGATGATTGGTGAAAGAAGTCCAAGGTCTCTTCTCTGTCATGGCTGCACCCAAAGAACAAGTTATAACTGATGGACTCCATTTGGGAGCCATGAGATGCAAAACCAAAGGTTTCAGAGGCGAGAATGCCCTTTGTCCTTCCCGTTACATCGTATCCATAATTGTAGTGGCATAGACCAAATTGGTTGCACCCCACCAAGGTTTACTTGGATCGCATGAGGAGTGGTTCTGTGAGCCCTTGCTCCCTCTGCGGATCCTCACCATGTGAGGATCCGCCATTGTTGACGGAGGAAGGGAGGCGCCACCCCTTCCTCCGCCATTATTGACGGTTGCGGCAAGGGGGCGCTGCAGCCAGTCAAGGAAAGAGGGCGCGTCACTATATAAGGAGGGGGGGGAGCACCCTCCTTCTCGAGAGCTTTCCCCCCGGCGCCGGCCACAGGTAAGGGGGGAGAGAGAGAATCACAGAGAGATTGAGAGAGAGAGACAGAGAGAAAGAAAGAGGAACCAAGCTGGTTCACGGTCACGGCTTGGTTCGGGCCCGACAGAGTGCCCGATGCCTCACCGGGCCTGGGCGGTGGCCGGCAGCCCTCACCGGCAATGGGGGACCGTCCGGTGAGGGTCCGGCCAGCCGTGGTGGCCTGCCGTGCCACCGGCAGATCGTGCCGTGCGAAAGAACGAGAGAGAAATGGGGAGAAAGAGAGAGAAGGGGAATCGGCCGCGGCGGCGGCAGGGCCCCCCTGGGGAGAGGACGGCGGCGGCCCTGGCCGTCGGCACTCGCTTCCCCTATTTCGGGTGAAATAGGGGAGGCAGGAGGAGGGAGACTGCTCAGCGAGCCGGGCCGTCCCCCTTTGGGCCCTATTGGGTTGGCTCGCGAGCTGTTTTGGGGCTGCATTTGGGCCCTATATTGGGTCAGGAATGGAGAAATAAAAATATGGTCCGATTCGGTGTTGATTCTAGTTTCTCGGGATATTTTTATTTCCCCATTCGGGCTTATATATTGAGAGATATTTGAGCCCAAAGTTGGGCCCAGGATTAGACTGGGTAGACCTTAGGGATGCTGCATTGTTCCAATTTTTGAGATTTAATTGTAGAAATTAATGCTATGTCCACATAGCTGATTTACAGTTTGGAATTAGCTACTGAGTAAGTAAGCCATTTATTATAATTTCATAATTTATTAGAATATAAAAATTATGGATATATTTTATTTTAAAAAATAAGACAAAATGGAATTTTGTTATACAATTGGGTATCTGTTATAATTATATGTGATTACTAATATTTTGCAAAGTAATGGATTATAAATGTGCAAAAATTGAATGATGTGATTATTTGGCTTTGCAAAATATACTGGTATTATTGATGTATTTTTATGCTGTGAATGTACAAACCACTGTATATGTGATATGAGGAGCTTATGCTCATGATGATGCATGATGTGCTACATGCAAATATGATGATGATATGTGTCACCGGTTCTCATATGATGTGAAATGATGTTAAATGCCAAGTGATACGGGACCCACCTCCACAGGGGGAGATATGTGGAGGACACACATCTAGAGGATGTGATGTGATTGATATATTGCATAATGCACACACATCTAGAGGATGTGTTATGATTGATTATGATATATGGCATAACGCTGGTACCAGGACCCTTCCTCTTAGGGGACATTAAAGAGTGATACACCAGATGGGTGTTGTAGGGCCGTGGGACATATAAGAAATAATAATTATAAATACAGTGGGTTTGTTTACATTGCATATTTCAGCATTTATTGTATAATTAAGCTTCCAAAATTATTTGAGCTGATGATATACATGTTTTGATAACATGATGAATGTATTTGAAATTGGAAGTTTTATACATGAAATGTGGTTTGATAATATCTTGACGAAATGATTATATAATAGTAGGCTTACTTATTGAGTGTAAGCTCATAAATCTTACAATGTTTTTCAGAGCCACAGGACTGAAGAATGGGATCTAGGGTAGTTGGAGCTTCATTCAGAGGAAACTAAGATCCAACATTTTGTTGTAACCCCAGTGACTTATGTATGATGGGCATGTAGCCTAAAACCTATGATTATGGTTTGTATTAAGAACCATTTAAATTGGATGATATATAGTTATTACCCCTTCTTGTATTAAATGTTATATTTTGGGACGCCTTGCATGCCAGGCATGCGGCGGTTGCCACCCCTAGATCCAATATAGGGTCTGGGGCGTGACAGCTTCTGTGGTATCAGAGCCTAGGTTTGACCTTAGGGACAAACATAAGATGACACTAGGCAAAACAGTAGGATGACACTGGGAGGGTAACAACTCTAAGAAGATATATTTTTTTCTAATAAATATGTTTTGAAAACTTAAGGTTTGTAAAGATATTGATTGAACCAAACTTGGCAGGGAATAGTCATGCCTCGTCACACCAGAAGTATGCGACAAGTTGGAGGTTCCCAGGCTGGTGACTCTGGCCAGCAGGGAGGCCAGCAAACTTCTGGAGGTTCTGGTTCCATCAATGGCTGGCAATGGCCAGCAACAGCGCCAGACTGAGATACTTCAGGCCCTTGTGGAAATGGTGCAGGCTATGCAGCAGCAGATCCAACAAGTGGTGCCTGCTCAGCCCGCCCTCCTACTCCGCAAAACCCGCGAGTCGAACCTGAACCACCAGTCCAGCCCGCTCCGCGCAACCCTGGCAAGGAGGGGTCGGAGCTTTGCTGAGTTTAAGAGCTTAGCCCCTGCTCCCTTCTCTGGATCCACCAACCCCGCTGATGCTGAGGGTGGATGAGGGAGATGGAGAAGGCCTTCATGGCCCATGGTAGCCAGGAGGAGGAGCGGATTAGATTTGCCACCTACCTCCTTCAAGGGGAGGCATATGATTGGTGGTTGCATATGGAGCAGCGATTGGGTGGACAGGCTATTTCCTGGAGGGAGTTCAAGGAGGCCTTTTTCAACAAATACTTCCCAGTAGTGTGCAAAGACAGATGGAGTCTGAGTTTCTGAGCTGGAACAGAAGAATCTCTCTGTGGCCCAGTACGAAGCCGAGTTCACTAGGCTAGCCCGGTTTGCTCCGGAAATAGTGACCACTGAGAGAGCCAAGATCACCAGGTTCACTGAAGGACTGCGACCCAAACTAGGCAAGCAGTCAATGCATTTGAACTCTCCCATATTGTGCTGTAGTGAGCAAAGCCCTGGTGATCGAAAGAGACATGAATAGGAACCAGAAGGAGTGGGAGCTAAAGAGGAAGAGGAAGGGGTCTCCTTCGGGCCAGTCTTCGGGGCAGGCTAAGAAGAAAGATACATATCAGCCCCCCAGGACCGAAGGGTAAGGAGACCCGTTGCCCTCACTGCGGGAACTTCCCCGGGCAGGCAGTGCCGTGGGCCGAGAGGTGCCTGCTTCATATGTGGGAAAGTGGATCACAAGATGGCCACTTGTCCCCTTTGGGAGATCACTGTCTTCTCCAAATCTTGGGATGAACCAGCGCAGCAGCCGAGGACCCAGGGAAGGGTCTTCACCCTCACCCAACAGGATGCTGCCGCTTCTAACTCCGTTGTGGCAGGTATACCTGTTACCTAAGTACCCCTTTAAGATTATTTTGTTCATATGCGATATAATGCATTGATCATGAAGGATAAATAGGATCCGCTATATGACATCTAAGACAACTAAACTTTGTGATCAGGGACAATTAAAGTAGGCAACACTTATGCTCAGACTTTAGTAGATCCGGGTGCCACGCATTCATTTATATCTGATGCTTATCTTGCCAATAATGCATCGTTGACACCCATTCCCCTAGAACAAGAGTTGCTCATTGCATTCCCAAATGGAGATGTTATGAGGGTGGAGTCTGTATGCAGATCCTGCCAGATCAACGTGGGCGACAAGAGGCTGGAGGCTGATCTAATCGTCCTTCCACTAAAGTCCTTTGATGTTATCCTTGGGATGGACTGGTTGGCCTCCTATCATGCTTCGGTAGACTGTTTCAGGAAAATGGTGATCTTCAAATCCCTAATCAGCCTGAATTCAGTTTTACTGGAAGCCAGGAACACCTGGCCTCAGTGTTTGTATCAGCACTGCGGGCTGCCAAATATTTGAGAAAGGTGGCCAAGGGTTTTTTGCTGTGGTCAAGGACCTTCAGCAGGAAGAGGTGAAGTTGGAGGATATTCCAGTGGCTATGGAGTTTCCTGACGTCTTTCCGGATGATTTGACCGAATTGCCTCCGGACTAGAAGTGGAGTTCACCATTGATTTGGTCCCTGGCACTGGACCTATATCCAAGGCCCCTTATCGTATGGCCCCAGCTGAACTAAAAGAGTTGAAGAACCAATTGCAGAGCTCCTAGACCGGGATTTATCAGACCGAGTGTCTCTCCTTGGGGTGCTCCAGTATTATTTGTCAAAAAGAAAGATGGGAGTCTCGGCTCTGCATTGATTACCGAGAAATCAATAAGGTAACAGTGCGGAACAAGTATCCCTTGTGAGGATCGATGATCTGTTTGATCAACTCCAAGGAGCTCGGGTATTCTCGAAGATTGACCTTCGGTCAGGATACCATCAACTCAAGGTCAAGGCTGGAGATGTGCCTAAGACAGCATTCAGGACTAGGTATGGCCACTACGAGTTCTTGGTGATGCCGTTCGGGTTAACTAATGCCCCGGCAGCATTCATGGACTTGATGAACAGAATCTTTAAGCCATACTTGGACCAGTTTGTGGTGGT
>UESW01004515.1:566284-617759 GCA_900491605.1 Calamus simplicifolius
TGATTGGAGTTGATTGAAAAGAGATCAAAGTTTGATCTAGGCTGATCATATTATAATGTTTTAGATTGAAATTGATTCGGGTTTGATCTTATTTGATCTAAACTAATCATGGAGTGACACTCTAAATTGAACTCGATTCGGGTTTGATCTAACTTGATCTTGGAACAATGCTCCTAATTTAACTTGATTCAGGTTCGATCATAGTTTGATCTAACTCGATCTCGAAGCAATGCTTCATATTATTATACTTAATTTGGGCTCCATCTTGGTTTAAACTAACCCGATCTTGAAGCAACACTCTAAAATAGACTTGATTTAGGTTTGTTGTTTTATCAAACCCGATTTTAGGGCAACGCTTTAGATTTGATCTGATTCGGTTTTAATCTAAGTTTGATCAAACCCAATCTTAGTGCAATGCTCTCGATTAAACTTGATTTGGGTATTATCTTTATTTCATCGAGCCTACCTAATCTTGGAGCAACACTCAAAATTGGACTTGATTAATGTTTGATCTAACCTGATCATGCAGCATCACTCCATATTGAACTTGATTCATCTTAGAGCAATCCAACCCGACCTTAGAGAAATGCTCCATATCGAACTTTATTTGGGTTTGACCTAAGTTTGATCCGACCTTATCTTGGAACAATGCATTAAATTGCATTTGATTCATATTTGATTTGAGTCTGAACCAAATCAATCTTGGAGGAATGCAACATATTTCACTTAATTCGAGATTGATATAAGTTTGATCCAATACGATCTTTGAGGAATGCTCTACATTGGACTTGATTTGGGTTTTGATCTTGCTTTGATCAAGCTCATCTAAGATCAAGGCTCGATATTGAACTTAATTCCGATTTGATCAAAGTTTAGTCGAATCCGATCTTAGAGCAATGTTACATATTTGATTTGTTCCAGGTTTGATTTGAGTTTAATCCACCCTTATCTTAGAGCAATGCTTTAAATTGAACTTGATTGGGTTTGATCGAAGTTTGATTGAATTCGATCTAACAATAGAATCCAGATTGGACTTGATTCGGGTTTGATATAAGTTTGATCCAACTCGATCCTCGAGCAACGCTCTCGATTTGACTTGATTTGGGTTTGATCTATATTAATCCAACCTTTTCTTAGAGCAATGCTGCGAATTAGACTTGATTCATGTGGATCTAATTTGATCTAACCTGGTCTTGTTGCAATGCTTTGGATTGGACTTATTTTGGAATTTGATCTAAGTTTGGCTCGACCCGATCTTGGAGCATCACTTCCAATTGGACTTGACTTGGTTTGATCTAAGTTTGATCCAATCCGAACTTAGAGCAACATTCCAAATTCAAATTGATTTAGCCTTGAATCTTGTAGCAACGCTCCAGATTGAACTTCATTTAGCTTGATGTATCTAAAAGAGCAACCTTTCAACATTGATTTAGCCTTGATTTGGCCCGATCTTGTAGAACGCTCCAGATTGAACTTCATTTAGCTTGATGTATTAGATCTAGTCCAATCATGGAGTAATGCTTCGATTGAACTTGATTTTAGTTTGATTTAAAGCAATGCTCTAGATCGAACTTGATTCGGGTTTGATTTAAGTTTCATTAACCCAATCCTGAAGCAACATTCATGATTGGAGTTGATTGAAAAGAGATCAAAGTTTGATCTAGGCTGATCATATTATAATGTTTTAGATTGAAATTGATTCGGGTTTGATCTTATTTGATCTAAACTAATCATGGAGTGACACTCTAAATTGAACTCGATTCGGGTTTGATCTAACTTGATCTTGGAACAATGCTCCTAATTTAACTTGATTCAGGTTCGATCATAGTTTGATCTAACTTGATCTCGAAGCAATGCTTCATATTATACTTAATTTGGGCTCCATCTTGGTTTAAACTAACCCGATCTTGAAGCAACACTCTAAAATAGACTTGATTTAGGTTTGTTGTTTTATCAAACCCGATTTTAGGGCAACGCTTTAGATTTGATCTGATTCGGTTTTAATCTAAGTTTGATCAAACCCAATCTTAGTGCAATGCTCTCGATTAAACTTGATTTGGGTATTATCTTTATTTCATCGAGCCTACCTAATCTTGGAGCAACACTCAAAATTGGACTTGATTAATGTTTGATCTAACCTGATCATGCAGCATCACTCCATATTGAACTTGATTCATCTTAGAGCAATCCAACCCGACCTTAGAGAAATGCTCCATATCGAACTTTATTTGGGTTTGACCTAAGTTTGATCCGACCTTATCTTGGAACAATGCATTAAATTGCATTTGATTCATATTTGATTTGAGTCTGAACCAAATCAATCTTGGAGGAATGCAACATATTTCACTTAATTCGAGATTGATATAAGTTTGATCCAATACGATCTTTGAGGAATGCTCTACATTGGACTTGATTTGGGTTTTGATCTTGCTTTGATCAAGCTCAATCTAAGATCAAGGCTCGATATTGAACTTAATTCCGATTTGATCAAAGTTTAGTCGAATCCGATCTTAGAGCAATGTTACATATTTGATTTGTTCCATGTTTGATTTGAGTTTAATCCACCCTTATCTTAGAGCAATGCTTTAAATTGAACTTGATTGGGGTTTGATCGAAGTTTGATTGAATTCGATCTAACAATAGAATCCAGATTGGACTTGATTCGGGTTTGATATAAGTTTGATCCAACTCGATCCTCGAGCAACGCTCTCGATTTGACTTGATTTGGGTTTGATCTATATTAATCCAACCTTTTCTTAGAGCAATGCTGCGAATTAGACTTGATTCATGTGGATCTAATTTGATCTAACCTGGTCTTGTTGCAATGCTTTGGATTGGACTTATTTTGGAATTTGATCTAAGTTTGGCTCGACCCGATCTTGGAGCATCACTTCCAATTGGACTTGACTCAGGTTTGATCTAAGTTTGATCCAATCCGAACTTAGAGCAACATTCCAAATTCAAATTGATTTAGCCTTGATTTGGCCCGATCTTGTAGCAACGCTCCAGATTGAACTTCATTTAGCTTGATGTAGGTTAGATCTAGTCCAATCATGGAGTAATGCTTCGATTGAACTTGATTTTAGTTTGATTTAAAGCAATGCTCTAGATCGAACTTGATTCGGGTTTGATTTAAGTTTCATTAACCCAATCCTGAAGCAACATTCATGATTGGAGTTGATTGAAAAGAGATCAAAGTTTGATCTAGGCTGATCATATTATAATGTTTTAGATTGAAATTGATTCGGGTTTGATCTTATTTGATCTAAACTAATCATGGAGTGACACTCTAAATTGAACTCGATTCGGGTTTGATCTAACTTGATCTTGGAACAATGCTCCTAATTTAACTTGATTCAGGTTCGATCATAGTTTGATCTAACTTGATCTCGAAGCAATGCTTCATATTATACTTAATTTGGGCTCCATCTTGGTTTAAACTAACCCGATCTTGAAGCAACACTCTAAAATAGACTTGATTTAGGTTTGTTGTTTTATCAAACCCGATTTTAGGGCAACGCTTTAGATTTGATCTGATTCGGTTTTAATCTAAGTTTGATCAAACCCAATCTTAGTGCAATGCTCTCGATTAAACTTGATTTGGGTATTATCTTTATTTCATCGAGCCTACCTAATCTTGGAGCAACACTCAAAATTGGACTTGATTAATGTTTGATCTAACCTGATCATGCAGCATCACTCCATATTGAACTTGATTCATCTTAGAGCAATCCAACCCGACCTTAGAGAAATGCTCCATATCGAACTTTATTTGGGTTTGACCTAAGTTTGATCCGACCTTATCTTGGAACAATGCATTAAATTGCATTTGATTCATATTTGATTTGAGTCTGAACCAAATCAATCTTGGAGGAATGCAACATATTTCACTTAATTCGAGATTGATATAAGTTTGATCCAATACGATCTTTGAGGAATGCTCTATTGGACTTGATTTGGGTTTTGATCTTGCTTTGATCAAGCTCGATCTAAGATCAAGGCTCGATATTGAACTTAATTCCGATTTGATCAAAGTTTAGTCGAATCCGATCTTAGAGCAATGTTACATATTTGATTTGTTCCAGGTTTGATTTGAGTTTAATCCACCCTTATCTTAGAGCAATGCTTTAAATTGAACTTGATTGGGGTTTGATCGAAGTTTGATTGAATTCGATCTAATACAATCCAGATTGGACTTAATTCGGGTTTGATATAAGTTTGATCTCAACTCGATCCTCGAGCTCGCTCTCGATTTGATCTTGATTTTAGGTTTGATCTGTATTAATCCAACCTTTTCTTAGAGCAATGCTACGAATTAGACTTGATTCATGTGGATCTAAGTTGATCAATATCATGGCATCTTGTTCTTGATCAATGCTTTGGATTGGAGTGATATTTTGGATTTGATCTAAGTTTGGAAACTCCGGGAGCATCACTTCCAATTACTTGACTCGGATTATCTAAAGTTTTGGACAAAATCCGAACTTAGAGCAACATTCAAATTTGAAATTGATCTTAGCCTTGAATTTGGCTCTGATCAAACCAACGCTCCAAAGATTGAACTTCATTTGCTTGATGTTTAGCCTACCAATCATTGAGAATGCTTCGATTGAACTTGATTTATTTGATTTAATCAATGCAAGATTGAACTTGATTCGGGTTTGATTTATTTCAATAACCCAAAATCCCGAAGCAAACATGATTGGAGTTTTGAAACTCAAATAATCTCTCTGATCATTTTAATGTTTTAAATTGAAATTGATTCGGATTTGATCTTAATCTAAACGGTTTGATTGAATTCGATCTAGAATCTAGATTGGACTTGGGTTTGATATAAGTTTGATCCAACTCGATCCTCGAGCAACGCTCTCGATTTGACTTGATTTGGGTTTGATCTATATATCCAACCTTTTCTTAGAGCAATGCTGCGAATTAGACTTGATTCATGTGGATCTAATTTGATCTAACCTGGTCTTGTTGCAATGCTTTGGATTGGACTTATTTTGGAATTTGATCTAAGTTTGGCTCGACCCGATCTTGGAGCATCACTTCCAATTGGACTTGACTCAGGTTTGATCTAAGTTTGATCCAATCCGAACTTAGAGCAACATTCCAAATTCAAATTGATTTAGCCTTGATTTGGCCCGATCTTGTAGCAACGCTCCAGATTGAACTTCATTTAGCTTGATGTAGGTTAGATCTAGTCCAATCATGGAGTAATGCTTCGATTGAACTTGATTTTAGTTTGATTTAAAGCAATGCTCTAGATCGAACTTGATTCGGGTTTGATTTAAGTTTCATTAACCCAATCCTGAAGCAACATTCATGATTGGAGTTGATTGAAAAGAGATCAAAGTTTGATCTAGGCTGATCATATTATAATGTTTTAGATTGAAATTGATTCGGGTTTGATCTTATTTGATCTAAACTAATCATGGAGTGACACTCTAAATTGAACTCGATTCGGGTTTGATCTAACTTGATCTTGGAACAATGCTCCTAATTTAACTTGATTCAGGTTCGATCATAGTTTGATCTAACTTGATCTCGAAGCAATGCTTCATATTATTATACTTAATTTGGGCTCCATCTTGGTTTAAACTAACCCGATCTTGAAGCAACACTCTAAAATAGACTTGATTTAGGTTTGTTGTTTTATCAAACCCGATTTTAGGGCAACGCTTTAGATTTGATCTGATTCGGTTTTAATCTAAGTTTGATCAAACCCAATCTTAGTGCAATGCTCTCGATTAAACTTGATTTGGGTATTATCTTTATTTCATCGAGCCTACCTAATCTTGGAGCAACACTCAAAATTGGACTTGATTAATGTTTGATCTAACCTGATCATGCAGCATCACTCCATATTGAACTTGATTCATCTTAGAGCAATCCAACCCGACCTTAGAGAAATGCTCCATATCGAACTTTATTTGGGTTTGACCTAAGTTTGATCCGACCTTATCTTGGAACAATGCATTAAATTGCATTTGATTCATATGATTTGAGTCTGAACCAAATCAATCTTGGAGGAATATTTCACTTAATTCGAGATTGATATAAGTTTGATCCAATACGATCTTTGAGGAATGCTCTACATTGGACTTGATTTGGGTTTTGATCTTGCTTTGATCAAGCTTCTAAGATCAAGGCTCGATATTGAACTTAATTCCGATTTGATCAAAGTTTAGTCGAATCCGATCTTAGAGCAATGTTACATATTTTGATTTGTTCCATGTTTGATTTAAGTTTAATCCACCCTTATCTTAGAGCAATGCTTTAAATTGAACTTGATTGGGGTTTGATCGAAGTTTGATTGAATTCGATCTAACAATAGAATCCAGATTGGACTTGATTCGGGTTTGATATAAGTTTGATCCAACTCGATCCTCGAGCAACGCTCTCGATTTGACTTGATTTGGGTTTGATCTATATATTAATCCAACCTTTTCTTAGAGCAATGCTGCGAATTAGACTTGATTCATGTGGATCTAATTTGATCTAACCTGGTCTTGTTGCAATGCTTTGGATTGGACTTATTTTGGAATTTGATCTAAGTTTGGCTCGACCCGATCTTGAGCATCACTTCCAATTGGACTTGACTCATGTTTGATCTAAGTTTGATCCAATCCGAACTTAGAGCAACATTCCAAATTCAAATTTTTAGCCTTGATTTGGCCCGATCTTGTACCAACGCTCAAGATTGAACTTCATTTAGCTTGATGTAGGTTAGATCTAGTCCAATCATGGAGTAATGCTTCGATTGAACTGATTTTAGTTTGATTTAAAGCAATGCTCTAGATTGAACTTGATTCGGGTTTGATTTAAGTTTCATTAACCCAACCAATCCTGAAGCAAACATTCATGATGGAGTTGATTGAAAAGAGATCAAAGTTTGATCTAGGTTGATCATATTATAATGTTTTAGATTGAAATTGATTCGGGTTTGATCTTGTCTAATCTAAACTAATCATGGAGTGACACTCTAAATTGAACTCTCGATTCGGGTTTGATCTAACTTGATCTTGGAACAATGCTCATAATTTAACTTGATTCAGGTTCGATCATAGTTTGATCTAACTCGATCTCGAAGCTATGTTATATATACTTAACTTGAAGCAACACTCTAAAATAGATTAGACTTGATTTAGGTTTGTTGTTTTATCAAACCCGATTTTAGGGCAACGCTTTAGATTTGATCTGATTCGGTTTTAATCTAAGTTTGATCAAACCCAATCTTAATGCAATGCTCTCGATTAAACTTGATTTGGGTATTATCTTTATTTCATCGAGCCTACCTTTTTTTTTTTTTTTTGAAAGGTAAAGTATGAAATGTATTGATAAAAGAGTTATAAGTACAAGAAACAAGGGCATACCCCTGTGGTAACAAGAAGCAAATAGTGGGAGATAAACCACCGAATCAGAGGACAACCTTAAATAAAAGGTGATACAACCCAAAGGAGGAAAGAGCAGCTATCAAAGCTAACAGCATAATAATAAGACCAATGTCAGAATATCATCTAAGAAGTGTAGGGGGAAGATGCCAAACTTGAATCACATGGAGGTTTGCTGTGTTTTGAGGAAATACAGTACCATCCAGTTTTCTCCTGATAGAGTCCATGATTATAGTGACGAGCCCTCGTTCGTTATGGAGAATGCGACCATGCTTACGAGAGTTCCTTTCATACCATAAGAAATATAGTGTAGCTCCCAAAGCAAGCCTCCTAATAGTGGAAATAAGCGAGGACCCGTTGAGATTACAGCAAAGCCTCGGCCACAGATTCTCCCAAGTAGAAGGACAATGCAAAGATCACACTTACGAGCAATAGTAGTCCAAACCCGAAAAGAATATGGGCAGTCAAAGAAGAGGTGATTATGATCTTCCACATCATCTTGACAAAAATAGCAAGTCATGTGACGGATAATCCCGAATGATAAAAGACGATCTTGAGTAGGGAGCCTTCCTCTGATTGCTAACCAAAGAAAAAAGGAGTGCCTAGGAACATGATGATTGAACCATATTAAATGTGCCCAGGAAACTCGTTGTGAAGGAGTCCTTATAACATTCCAAGCTTTTTTGATTGTGAAATCACTAGAACTATCCCACTCCACTTTATCAATTTGAGAACAGTTGGGCAAAGGGAGGGACCTTGATTCATCTTTCAGACTAATCAGCTCATATGAATTTGCAGCAGCCAATTCCAATTGCCAGAAGAAATAATGGCACTAACCTTTGCATCGATAGTGAGACCCGAGTCGAAGATTACTCTAGCATGAGGAGAGGAGCAGATAGGGCCTTGAGGTCTCCGGGAATCAAACCAAAGTGAAGTATTGTCACCATTCCCCACTTTCACAGAGATGAAAGCTTTCACTCGATCCCGAATCTTCAGGAGCTTCCTCCAAGTCCAAGAGCAATTCCAAGGAACTTTAGCAACCCAGAATTGTTCCTTGTGCAGCAGGTTCAACTTCACCCAAGCAGCCCATAAGGAGTTGGAGCGAGGCTGACATAAGAGCCAAATATATCGAGTCATAGAAGCAACATTCCAGTCTTTAATTTTCTTAATCCCCAACCCTCCTTCAGCTTTAGGAGTAGAAAGATCAGCCCAAGCAACTTTAGCACCAAACCATTTCAAAGAGACCCCGGACCAGAGGAAAGCCGAGAGAATGCTTTCAATGGCTTTGGTGACTTTGGCTGGAAGAATAAAATGGGCGCTCCAAAATGACTGGATACTAAAAATAACCGACTGAATGAGTTGTAATCTACCTGCATAAGAAAGGAAACGATTTGTCCAGGTTTTGATCCTCCCCAAGATACGGTCAACCAGAGCATGGCAGTCACGAGCATTGAGTTTTGATGAAATGAGCGGAACACCCAATATCTGATGGGAAATGAGCCAAGAGGAAAACCCAAATGATTCAAATATCTTGCTGCATGTGGCCTTTAACTCCCGATAGGAAAGTGGTGCTTTTGGAAACATTTGGGATAAGACCCGAGAGAGAGGAAAAAGTTGCAAGAGCATCTTTTACAACTTTGATAGAATTCAAGTCACCATGGCAAAAGATCATCAGATCATTGGCAAAACATAGATGAGAAATCTTGGATTTCCGGCATCTCCAGTGGAACTTAAATAAAGCGGAATCTCGAATTTTTCAGTCCAAAATACGAGAGAAGATATCCATGCATATAACAAATAAGTAAGGCGAGATAGGATCACCTTGACGAATACCTTTCCTTCCTTCAAAGAAGCCATTGAGTTCGCCATTGATTGCCACCGAGTATTTTGCAGAGGAAACACAGGTCCTGATCCATCCAATGAAATTGGAGGGAAAGCCGAGAAGCTGCAGAGAATCCCAAAGAAAATCCCATCTGACAGAGTCAAAAGCCTTCCTGAAATCAATCTTGAGAGCACATTTAGGAGAGGAAGAGGGGAGATGATAGCCTCTAACAAGCTCTTGAGCCATCAAAATATTATCGCCAATGTGCCTACCATGGACAAAGGCAGCTTGGGCTTCATTAACAAAAGAAGGGAGGACTTCTTTCAAACGATTGGATAGCAGCTTGGTAATGCATTTGTATAGAGTGTTGCAGCAGGAAATTGGCCTAAAGTCCTTCAGCTTAGACGCATTAGGAACTTTGGGAATTAGAACAAGGATAGTGCAATTAACTTCCTTAAGAAGCATACCATTAGTAAAGAAATCCTTTATAGCTGAAGTAACCTCAGCACCCACAATGGACCAAGTCTTTTGAAAGAAAAAGGCATTAAAGCCATCTGGGCCAGGTGCTTTGTTTGGGTGAAGGCTGAACATGGAGTCCTTGATCTCATCATCAGTGAATTGATTGCCTAATTTCCTGATTTGATCAATCTTAAGGGCTTGATCCACAAACGGTTTAAGAGAATCTAAACCATCATAATTGGCGCAGCAATTGGAGCCAAGAAGCAGCTTGTAGAAATGAACCACCTCATGACCAATTTGATGCTTTTCCCGAATCCAATCACCCATATCATCTTGAATACATAAAATCTTATTGACATTGTTCCTTCCTTTGATGGAATTGAAGAAAAAGGATGTGTTTTGGTCCCCTTCTTTCAGCCATTGGATTCTGCTCTTCTGCCTAGCATAGCTTTCCTTCCCCTTGTAGATAAGACTTAGCCTCATAGCACAATCTCTCTCTTTATCAAGGAGATCTTCCTCATAATTACCAGCAGCTATAGAAGATTGTAAATCAGTAAGCTCTGAGCGAAGGTCCTCCACTTCCCCATTTATAGAAATATTCTTACTCCTACACAGATGTTTCAAAGCAGATTTTAGGAGTTTCAGCTTTTGCAGACTCTAAACATGGCATGACCATCCACATGAGAATCCCAGATCTTCTCAACTAATGGAAAAAATTCATCAAAATCAGCCCAGTGGTTAAAGAATTTGAAAGGGCTTTTGTATATAGGAAGATGTAACCCAAGGTTCACCACAACCGCAGAATGATCCGAAAGCCCGAAAGGAAGAAATTCAGCAGAAGATTGGTCATAGGAATTGAACCACATAGGATTGGCAAGAGCTCTATCCAACTTCCTTAGGATATGCCCATTTGCTCTAGAATTGTGCCAAGTGAAGAGAAAACCACCAAATCTAAGATCATCCAAACCAGCTTCAAAGAGAGTGTCATTTAATTCATCCATGTGAGAAGGCCAGTCTGAACTACCACCTTTTCTCTCATATCTATAGCGGATGGCATTAAAATCCCCCATAATGATCCACGGCAATTGGGAAAAGGAGTTAGCATCACTTGATTAATGTTTGATCTAACCTGATCATGCAGCATCACTCGATATTGAACTTGATTCATCTTAGAGCAATCCAACCCGACCTTAGAGAAATGCTCCATATCAAACTTTAGTTGGGTTTGACCTAAGTTTGATCCGACCTTATCTTGGAACAATGCATTAAATTGCATTCGATTCATATTTGATTTGAGTCTGAACCAAATTAATCTTGGAGGAACGCAACATATTTCACTTAATTCGAGATCGATATAAGTTTGATCCAATACGATCTTTGAGGAATGCTCTACATTGGACTTGATTTTGGTTTTGATCTTGCTTTGATCAAGCTCAATCTAAGGATCAAGGCTCGATATTGAACTTAATTCCGATTTGATCAAAGTTTAGTCGAATCCGATAATAGAGCAATGTTACATATTTTGATTTGTTCCATGTTTGATTTAAGTTTAATTAGGGTATCTTAGAGCAATGTTACATATTTTGATTTGTTCCATGTTTGATCTATGGCCGTGGCTTTGCTGTAAGCTCAAAGGCTCCTCGCTTATTGCCATTATCAGAAGGCTTGCTTTGGGAGCTACTCTCTATTTCATATGGAATGAAAGAAACTCACGGAAGCATGGACGAATTATTCACAATGAGAAGGGACTCGTTTCTTTAATTATGGACACTATCAGGTTAAAGTTGGATGGGTCAGTTTTTCCTCATAACTCTGCAAACCTCCATCTGATTCAAGTTTGGCATCTCCCCTCCACTCTTCTTCGTTAATTTCCTTGTGTATGGTCCTATATGTAGCTGCTTGCTTGTTAGCTACGCTTACCTCCACTGAGTAGTTGGTCTCCCGCTTTGGTGGTGATTTCTCCCACTTTAGCTTTTGGGCTTTCCGGGGTATGCCCCGAGCACTTGTACTTATTTGTCCTTTGTTAATACAATTCATACTTTACCTATCAAAAAAAAAAAAAAGGGTATCTTAGAGCAATGCTTTTAATTGAACTTGATTTGGGTATGATCGAAGTTTTATTGAATTCGATCTAACAATAGAATCCAGATTGGACTTGATTCGGGTTTGATATAAGTTTGATCCAACTCGATCCTCGAGCAACGCTCTCGATTTGACTTGATTTGGGTTTGATCTATATTAATCCAACCTTTTCTTAGAGCAATGCTGCGAATTAGACTTGATTCATGTGGATCTAATTTGATCTAACCCGTGGTCTTGTTGCAATGCTTTGGATTGGACTTATTTTGGAATTTGATCTAAGTTTGGCTCGACCCGATCTTGGAGCATCACTTCCAATTGGACTTGACTCAGGTTTGATCTAAGTTTGATCCAATCCGAACTTAGAGCAACATTCCAAATTCAAATTGATTTAGCCTTGATTTGGCCCGATCTTGTACCAACGCTCCAGATTGAACTTCATTTAGCTTGATGTAGGTTAGATCTAGTCCAATCATGGAGTAATGCTTCGATTGAACTTGATTTTAGTTTGATTTAAAGCAATGCTCTAGATTGAACTGATTCGGGTTTGATTTAAGTTTCATTAACCCAACCAATCCCGAAGCAAACATTCATGACTGGAGTTGATTGAAAAGAGATCAAAGTTTGATCTAGACTGATCATATTATAATTTTTAGATTGAAATTGATTCGGGTTTGATCTTGTCTGATCTAAACTAATCATGGAGTGACACTCTAAATTGAACTCTCGATTCGGTTTGATCTAACTTGATCTTGGAACAATGCTCCTAATTTAACTTGATTCAGGTTCGATCATAGTTTGATCTAACTCGATCTCGAAGCAATGCTTCTCATATTATACTTAATTTGGGCTCCATCTTGGTTTAAACTAACCCGATCAAACCCGAATTTAGGGCAATGCTTTAGATTTGATCTGATTCGGTTTTAATCTAAGTTTGATCAAACCCAATCTTAGTGCAATGCTCTCGATTAAACTTGATTTGGGTATTATCTTTATTTCATCGAGCCTACCTAATCTTGGAGCAACACTCAAAATTGGACTTGATTAATGTTTGATCTAACCTGATCATGCAGCATCACTCCATATTGAACTTGATTCATCTTAGAGCAATCCAACCCGACCTTAGAGAAATGCTCCATATCGAACTTTATTTGGGTTTGACCTAAGTTTGATCCGACCTTATCTTGGAACAATGCATTAAATTGCATTCGATTCATATTTGATTTGAGTCTGAACCAAATCAATCTTGGAGGAACGCAACATATTTCACTTAATTCGAGATCGATATAAGTTTGATCCAATACGATCTTTGAGGAATGCTCTACATTGGACTTGATTTGGGTTTTGATCTTGCTTTGATCAAGCTCAATCTAAGATCAAGGCTCGATATTGAACTTAATTCCGATTTGATCAAAGTTTAGTCGAATCCGATCTTAGAGCAATGTTACATATTTTGATTTGTTCCATGTTTGATTTAAGTTTAATCCACCCTTATCTTAGAGCAATGCTTTAAATTGAACTTGATTGGGGTTTGATCGAAGTTTGATTGAATTCGATCTAACAATAGAATCCAGATTGGACTTGATTCGGGTTTGATATAAGTTTGATCCAACTCGATCCTCGAGCAACGCTCTCGATTTGACTTGATTTGGGTTTGATCTATATTAATCCAACCTTTTCTTAGAGCAATGCTGCGAATTAGACTTGATTCATGTGGATCTAATTTGATCTAACCTGGTCTTGTTGCAATGCTTTGGATTGGACTTATTTTGGAATTTGATCTAAGTTTGGCTCGACCCGATCTTGGAGCATCACTTCCAATTGGACTTGACTCAGGTTTGATCTAAGTTTGATCCAATCCGAACTTAGAGCAACATTCCAAATTCAAATTGATTTAGCCTTGATTTGGCCCGATCTTGTACCAACGCTCCAGATTGAACTTCATTTAGCTTGATGTAGGTTAGATCTAGTCCAATCATGGAGTAATGCTTCGATTGAACTTGATTTTAGTTTGATTTAAAGCAATGCTCTAGATCGAACTTGATTCGGGTTTGATTTAAGTTTCATTAACCCAATCCTGAAGCAACATTCATGATTGGAGTTGATTGAAAAGAGATCAAAGTTTGATCTAGGCTGATCATATTATAATGTTTTAGATTGAAATTGATTCGGGTTTGATCTTATTGATCTAAACTAATCATGGAGTGACACTCTAAATTGAACTCTCGATTCGGGTTTGATCTAACTTGATCTTGGAACAATGCTCCTAATTTAACTTGATTCAGGTTCGATCATAGTTTGATCTAACTTGATCTCGAAGCAATGCTTCTCATATTATACTTAATTTGGGCTCCATCTTGGTTTAAACTAACCCGATCTTGAAGCAACACTCTAAAATAGACTTGATTTAGGTTTGTTGTTTTATCAAACCCGATTTTAGGGCAACGCTTTAGATTTGATCTGATTCGGTTTTAATCTAAGTTTGATCAAACCCAATCTTAGTGCAATGCTCTCGATTAAACTTGATTTGGGTATTATCTTTATTTCATCGAGCCTACCTAATCTTGGAGCAACACTCAAAATTGGACTTGATTAATGTTTGATCTAACCTGATCATGCAGCATCACTCCATATTGAACTTGATTCATCTTAGAGCAATCCAACCCGACCTTAGAGAAATGCTCCATATCGAACTTTATTTGGGTTTGACCTAAGTTTGATCCGACCTTATCTTGGAACAATGCATTAAATTGCATTTGATTCATATTTGATTTGAGTCTGAACCAAATCAATCTTGGAGGAACGCAACATATTTCACTTAATTCGAGATTGATATAAGTTTGATCCAATACGATCTTTGAGGAATGCTCTACATTGGACTTGATTTGGGTTTTGATCTTGCTTTGATCAAGCTCAATCTAAGATCAAGGCTCGATATTGAACTTAATTCCGATTTGATCAAAGTTTAGTCGAATCCGATCTAGAGCAATGTTACATATTTTGATTTGTTCCATGTTTGATTTAAGTTTAATCCATCTTAGAGCAATGCTTTAAATTGAACTTGATTGGGGTTTGATCGAAGTTTGATTGAATTCGATCTAACAATAGAATCCAGATTGGACTTGATTCGGGTTTGATATAAGTTTGATCCAACTCGATCCTCGAGCAACGCTCTCGATTTGACTTGATTTGGGTTTGATCTATATTAATCCAACCTTTTCTTAGAGCAATGCTGCGAATTAGACTTGATTCATGTGGATCTAATTTGATCTAACCTGGTCTTGTTGCAATGCTTTGGATTGGACTTATTTTGGAATTTGATCTAAGTTTGGCTCGACCCGATCTTGGAGCATCACTTCCAATTGGACTTGACTCAGGTTTGATCTAAGTTTGATCCAATCCGAACTTAGAGCAACATTCCAAATTCAAATTGATTTAGCCTTGATTTGGCCCGATCTTGTAGCAACGCTCCAGATTGAACTTCATTTAGCTTGATGTAGGTTAGATCTAGTCCAATCATGGAGTAATGCTTCGATTGAACTTGATTTTAGTTTGATTTAAAGCAATGCTCTAGATCGAACTTGATTCGGGTTTGATTTAAGTTTCATTAACCCAATCCTGAAGCAACATTCATGATTGGAGTTGATTGAAAAGAGATCAAAGTTTGATCTAGGCTGATCATATTATAATGTTTTAGATTGAAATTGATTCGGGTTTGATCTTATTTGATCTAAACTAATCATGGAGTGACACTCTAAATTGAACTCGATTCGGGTTTGATCTAACTTGATCTTGGAACAATGCTCCTAATTTAACTTGATTCAGGTTCGATCATAGTTTGATCTAACTTGATCTCGAAGCAATGCTTCATATTATACTTAATTTGGGCTCCATCTTGGTTTAAACTAACCCGATCTTGAAGCAACACTCTAAAATAGACTTGATTTAGGTTTGTTGTTTTATCAAACCCGATTTTAGGGCAACGCTTTAGATTTGAATCTAAGTTTGATCAAACCCAATCTTAGTGCAATGCTCTCGATTAAACTTGATTTGGGTATTATCTTTATTTCATCGAGCCTACCTAATCTTGGAGCAACACTCAAAATTGGACTTGATTAATGTTTGATCTAACCTGATCATGCAGCATCACTTCCATATTGAACTTGATTCATCTTAGAGCAATCCAACCCGACCTTAGAGAAATGCTCCATATCGAACTTTATTTGGGTTTGACCTAAGTTTGATCCGACCTTATCTTGGAACAATGCATTAAATTGCATTTGATTCATATTTGATTTGAGTCTGAACCAAATCAATCTTGGAGGAATGCAACATATTTCACTTAATTCGAGATTGATATAAGTTTGATCCAATACGATCTTTGAGGAATGCTCTACATTGGACTTGATTTGGGTTTTGATCTTGCTTTGATCAAGCTCAATCTAAGATCAAGGCTCGATATTGAACTTAATTCCGATTTGATCAAAGTTTAGTCGAATCCGATCTTAGAGCAATGTTACATATTTGATTTGTTCCAGGTTTGATTTGAGTTTAATCCACCCTTATCTTAGAGCAATGCTTTAAATTGAACTTGATTGGGGTTTGATCGAAGTTTGATTGAATTCGATCTAACAATAGAATCCAGATTGGACTTGATTCGGGTTTGATATAAGTTTGATCCAACTCGATCCTCGAGCAACGCTCTCGATTTGACTTGATTTGGGTTTGATCTATATTAATCCAACCTTTTCTTAGAGCAATGCTGCGAATTAGACTTGATTCATGTGGATCTAATTTGATCTAACCTGGTCTTGTTGCAATGCTTTGGATTGGACTTATTTTGGAATTTGATCTAAGTTTGGCTCGACCCGATCTTGGAGCATCACTTCCAATTGGACTTGACTCAGGTTTGATCTAAGTTTGATCCAATCCGAACTTAGAGCAACATTCCAAATTCAAATTGATTTAGCCTTGATTTGGCCCGATCTTGTAGCAACGCTCCAGATTGAACTTCATTTAGCTTGATGTAGGTTAGATCTAGTCCAATCATGGAGTAATGCTTCGATTGAACTTGATTTTAGTTTGATTTAAAGCAATGCTCTAGATCGAACTTGATTCGGGTTTGATTTAAGTTTCATTAACCCAATCCTGAAGCAACATTCATGATTGGAGTTGATTGAAAAGAGATCAAAGTTTGATCTAGGCTGATCATATTATAATGTTTTAGATTGAAATTGATTCGGGTTTGATCTTATTTGATCTAAACTAATCATGGAGTGACACTCTAAATTGAACTCGATTCGGGTTTGATCTAACTTGATCTTGGAACAATGCTCCTAATTTAACTTGATTCAGGTTCGATCATAGTTTGATCTAACTTGATCTCGAAGCAATGCTTCATATTATACTTAATTTGGGCTCCATCTTGGTTTAAACTAACCCGATCTTGAAGCAACACTCTAAAATAGACTTGATTTAGGTTTGTTGTTTTATCAAACCCGATTTTAGGGCAACGCTTTAGATTTGATCTGATTCGGTTTTAATCTAAGTTTGATCAAACCCAATCTTAGTGCAATGCTCTCGATTAAACTTGATTTGGGTATTATCTTTATTTCATCGAGCCTACCTAATCTTGGAGCAACACTCAAAATTGGACTTGATTAATGTTTGATCTAACCTGATCATGCAGCATCACTCCATATTGAACTTGATTCATCTTAGAGCAATCCAACCCGACCTTAGAGAAATGCTCCATATCGAACTTTATTTGGGTTTGACCTAAGTTTGATCCGACCTTATCTTGGAACAATGCATTAAATTGCATTTGATTCATATTTGATTTGAGTCTGAACCAAATCAATCTTGGAGGAATGCAACATATTTCACTTAATTCGAGATTGATATAAGTTTGATCCAATACGATCTTTGAGGAATGCTCTACATTGGACTTGATTTGGGTTTTGATCTTGCTTTGATCAAGCTCAATCTAAGATCAAGGCTCGATATTGAACTTAATTCCGATTTGATCAAAGTTTAGTCGAATCCGATCTTAGAGCAATGTTACATATTTGATTTGTTCCAGGTTTGATTTGAGTTTAATCCACCCTTATCTTAGAGCAATGCTTTAAATTGAACTTGATTGGGGTTTGATCGAAGTTTGATTGAATTCGATCTAACAATAGAATCCAGATTGGACTTGATTCGGGTTTGATATAAGTTTGATCCAACTCGATCCTCGAGCAACGCTCTCGATTTGACTTGATTTGGGTTTGATCTATATTAATCCAACCTTTTCTTAGAGCAATGCTGCGAATTAGACTTGATTCATGTGGATCTAATTTGATCTAACCTGGTCTTGTTGCAATGCTTTGGATTGGACTTATTTTGGAATTTGATCTAAGTTTGGCTCGACCCGATCTTGGAGCATCACTTCCAATTGGACTTGACTCAGGTTTGATCTAAGTTTGATCCAATCCGAACTTAGAGCAACATTCCAAATTCAAATTGATTTAGCCTTGATTTGGCCCGATCTTGTAGCAACGCTCCAGATTGAACTTCATTTAGCTTGATGTAGGTTAGATCTAGTCCAATCATGGAGTAATGCTTCGATTGAACTTGATTTTAGTTTGATTTAAAGCAATGCTCTAGATCGAACTTGATTCGGGTTTGATTTAAGTTTCATTAACCCAATCCTGAAGCAACATTCATGATTGGAGTTGATTGAAAAGAGATCAAAGTTTGATCTAGGCTGATCATATTATAATGTTTTAGATTGAAATTGATTCGGGTTTGATCTTATTTGATCTAAACTAATCATGGAGTGACACTCTAAATTGAACTCGATTCGGGTTTGATCTAACTTGATCTTGGAACAATGCTCCTAATTTAACTTGATTCAGGTTCGATCATAGTTTGATCTAACTTGATCTCGAAGCAATGCTTCATATTATACTTAATTTGGGCTCCATCTTGGTTTAAACTAACCCGATCTTGAAGCAACACTCTAAAATAGACTTGATTTAGGTTTGTTGTTTTATCAAACCCGATTTTAGGGCAACGCTTTAGATTTGATCTGATTCGGTTTTAATCTAAGTTTGATCAAACCCAATCTTAGTGCAATGCTCTCGATTAAACTTGATTTGGGTATTATCTTTATTTCATCGAGCCTACCTAATCTTGGAGCAACACTCAAAATTGGACTTGATTAATGTTTGATCTAACCTGATCATGCAGCATCACTCCATATTGAACTTGATTCATCTTAGAGCAATCCAACCCGACCTTAGAGAAAATGCTCCATATCGAACTTTATTTGGGTTTGACCTAAGTTTGATCCGACCTTATCTTGGAACAATGCATTAAATTGCATTTGATTCATATTTGATTTGAGTCTGAACCAAATCAATCTTGGAGGAATGCAACATATTTCACTTAATTCGAGATTGATATAAGTTTGATCCAATACGATCTTTGAGGAATGCTCTACATTGGACTTGATTTGGGTTTTGATCTTGCTTTGATCAAGCTCAATCTAAGATCAAGGCTCGATATTGAACTTAATTCCGATTTGATCAAAGTTTAGTCGAATCCGATCTTAGAGCAATGTTACATATTTGATTTGTTCCAGGTTTGATTTGAGTTTAATCCACCCTTATCTTAGAGCAATGCTTTAAATTGAACTTGATTGGGGTTTGATCGAAGTTTGATTGAATTCGATCTAACAATAGAATCCAGATTGGACTTGATTCGGGTTTGATATAAGTTTGATCCAACTCGATCCTCGAGCAACGCTCTCGATTTGACTTGATTTGGGTTTGATCTATATTAATCCAACCTTTTCTTAGAGCAATGCTGCGAATTAGACTTGATTCATGTGGATCTAATTTGATCTAACCTGGTCTTGTTGCAATGCTTTGGATTGGACTTATTTTGGAATTTGATCTAAGTTTGGCTCGACCCGATCTTGGAGCATCACTTCCAATTGGACTTGACTCAGGTTTGATCTAAGTTTGATCCAATCCGAACTTAGAGCAACATTCCAAATTCAAATTGATTTAGCCTTGATTTGGCCCGATCTTGTAGCAACGCTCCAGATTGAACTTCATTTAGCTTGATGTAGGTTAGATCTAGTCCAATCATGGAGTAATGCTTCGATTGAACTTGATTTTAGTTTGATTTAAAGCAATGCTCTAGATTGAACTTGATTCGGGTTTGATTTAAGTTTCATTAACCCAACCAATCCTGAAGCAAACATTCATGATTGGAGTTGATTGAAAAGAGATCAAAGTTTGATCTAGGCTGATCATATTATAATGTTTTAGATTGAAATTGATTCGGGTTTGATCTTATCTGATCTAAACTAATCATGGAGTGACACTCTAAATTGAACTCTCGATTCGGGTTTGATCTAACTTGATCTTGGAACAATGCTCCTAATTTAACTTGATTCAGGTTCGATCATAGTTTGATCTAACTTGATCTCGAAGCAATGCTTCTCATATTATACTTAATTTGGGCTCCATCTTGGTTTAAACTAACCCGATCTTGAAGCAACACTCTAAAATAGAATAGACTTGATTTAGGTTTGTTGTTTTATTAAACCCGATTTTAGGGCAACGCTTTAGATTTGATCTGATTCGGTTTTAATCTAAGTTTGATCAAACCAATCTTAGTGCAATGCTCTCGATTAAACTTGATTTGGGTACTATCTTTATTTCATCGAGCCTACCTAATCTTGGAGCAACACTCAAAATTGGACTTGATTAATTTTTTTTTTTTTTGAAAGGTAAAAGTGTGAGTTGTATTAACACGGAAGAAAAGGAGTTACAAGTACAAGAACACGGGGCATACCCCGGAAGATACAAAAATCAAGCAAAGGGAAATACTTCCCGCAAAAGGAAATACATCCTCAAACATAGGAAATACAAACCTCAAGTCATCCAAAAACTAACTAAGAGCTTTCAAACTATGATCGCTGTCAGATTAGCTTCTCAAAAGGGAAGGGGGAAGATGCCATCTTCCTAACACATGGAGATTTCCAGTATTTCTAGGATATTTAGCACCAGGAACTTCAGCCTAATCCATCATAGTAATAATCGTCTTCATTATGGGCCTTGCGCCCGTGCTTGCGTGAGTTCCTTTCATACCATATGAAGTATATTGTAGCTCCCAATGCAAGTCTGCTAACAATGGAGAGAAGAGAGGACCCATTGAGTTTGCTGCAAAGCCAAGGCCACAAACTCTCCCAAGAGAATGGAAAGTGCGTTAAATCACATTTACTAGCAATTGTAGACCAAACCGGGAAAGAGAAAGGGCAATTGAAGAACAGGTGACTATGATCCTCCCTTGGATCTTGACATAAGTAGCATGTGTTGGATAATTCCGAAAGAGAAAAGACGATCTTGAGTGGAAAGCCTACCTCTTAATGCTAACCATAAGATGAAGAATGCCTTGGAACATGATGTTTAAACCATACCAAATGTGCCCAATCAACACGCTGGGAAGAGGACCGAAGTTTGTTCCATGCTTTTTGATTTAAATCCCTTGATCCATCCCAAACCACCATATTTTTGGGAGCAGTCGGGCAATGGAAGGGAACAAGATTCATCTTTCAGGCTGATCAGCTCATTTGAATTTGCTACAGGCCATCTCCAATTGCCGGATGAAATAATGGCACTAACCTTTGCTTCTTTTGTAAGACCCGAGTCAGAAATGACTCTAGCTTGAGGGAAGAAGAGCCTTGAGGTCTCCATGAATCAAACCAAAGGGAGGTGTTTTCTCCATTCCCCACTTTCACTGAAATAAAATCCTTCACTCTATCCCGAATCTTGAAGATCTTCCTCCATATTGGACTTGATTAATGTTTGATCTAACCTGATCATGCAACATCACTCCATATTGAACTTGATTCATCTTAGAGCAATCCAACTGGACCTTAGAGAAATGCTCCATATCGAACTTTATTTGGGTTTGACCTAAGTTTGATCCGACCTTATCTTGGAACAATGCATTAAATTGCATTCAATTCATATTTGATTTGAGTCTGAACCAAATCAATCTTGGAGGAACGCAACATATTTCACTTAATTCGAGATCGATATAAGTTTGTTCCAATACGATCTTTGAGAAATGCTATACATTGGACTTGATTTGGGTTTTGATCTTGCTTTGATCAAGCTCAATCTAAGATCAAGGCTCGATATAGAACTTAATTCCGATTTGATCAAAGTTTAGTCGAATCCGATAATAGAGCATTGTTACATATTTTTGATTTGTTATGTTTGATTTAAGTTTAATAAGGTATCTTAGAGCAATGCTTTAAATTGAACTTGATTGGGGTTTGATCGAAGTTTGATTGAATTCGATCTAATAATAGATTCCAGATTGGACTTGATTCGGGTTTAATATAAGTTTGATCCAACTCGATCCTCGAGCAACGCTCCCGATTTGACTTGATTTGGGTTTGATCTATATAATAATTTTCTTTTTTTGCAGCGAATTAGACTTGATTCAGTGGATCTAATTTGATCTAACATGTGGTCTTGTTGCATTGCTTTTTTTTTTTTTTTGAAAGGTATTTGAGTGAGTTGTATTAACAAGGAAGAAAAGGAGTTAAAGTACAAGAACACGGGGCATTCCCCGGAAGATACATAAATCAAGCAAAGGGAAATACATCCCTCAAAAAGGAAATACATCCTCAGACAAATGAAATTCAAACCTCAAGAGCAAATCATCCATAAATCTAACTAAGTGCTTTCAAACAATGATCGCTGTCAGATTAGCTTCTCAAAAGGGAAGAGGGAAGATGCCAACTTCCTAACACATGGAGATTTGCAGCATTTCTAGGAAATTTAGCACCATCCAACTTCATCCTAACCGAATCCATAATCTTAGTAATAATCCCTCTTTCATTATGGGGCTTGCGCCCGTGCTTGCATGAGTTCCTTTCATACCATATGAAGTATATTGTAGCTCCCAATGCAAGTCTGCTAACAATGGAGAGAAGAGAGACCCATTGAAATTGCTGCAAAGCCACGGCCTCAAACTCTCCCATGAGAATGGAAAGTGCGTTAAATCACATTTACTAGCAATTGTAGACCAAACCCGATAAGAGAAGGGGCAATTAAAGAATAGGTGACTATGATCCTCCCTTGGATCTTGGCATAAGTAGCATGTCATGTGTTGGATAATTCCAAAAGAGAGTATACGATCTTGAGTGGAAAGCCTACCTCTTAATACTAACCATAAGATGAAAGAATGCCTTGGAACATGATGTTTAAACCATACCAAATGTGCCCAATCAACACGCTGGGAAGAGGACCGAAGTTTGTTCCATGCTCTTTTGATTGTGAAATCCCTTGATCCATCCCAAACCACCATATCATGTTGGGAGCAGTCGGGCAATGGAAGGGAACAGGATTCATCTTTCAAGCTGATCAGCTCATTTGAATTTGCTACAGGCCATCTCCATTTGCCGGATGAAATAATGGCACTAACCTTTGCACTAACCCGAGTCAGAAATGACTCTAGCTTGAGAAGATGAGCATATGGGGCCTTGAGGTCTCCATGAATCAAACCAAAGGGAGGTGTTTTCTCCATTCCCCACTTTCACTGAAATGAAATCCTTCACTCTATCCCGAATCTTGAAGATCTTCCTCCAAGTCCAAGAACAATTCCAAGGGACTTTCGCCACCCAAAAGTGTTCCTTGTGAAGCAAATTCTTCTTTACCCAGCAGCCCATAAGGAATTAGCGCATGGTTGACATAATAACTATATATAACGAGTCATTGAGGCAACATTCCAATCCCTAACCTTCTTAACTCCCAGACCTCCTTCTTTAGGTGTAGAAATGTCAGCCCATGCAACTTTTGCGCCATGCCTTTTCAGAGAAACACCATTCCAGAGAAAAGCCGAGAGAATACCTTCTATTGCTTTGGTGACTTTTGCTGGCAGGATGAAATGGGCACTCCAAAATGATTGAATACTAAAAATAACCGACTGGATGAGTTGCAATCTTCCTGCATATGAGAGAAAACGGTTTGTCCAAATCTTGATCCTCCCCAAGATACGATCTACCAGAGCATGGCAATCAAGAGCTTTGAGCTTTGTGGATATAAGTGGTACTCCCAAATATCTGATGGGGAAAGAACCAAGAGGAAATCCCAAGTAATTAACAGTTTCTTGCTGCATATGATCCGTAACACCCGAGAGGAAAATGGAGCTTTTTGTTTCATTTGGTTTAAGACCTGAGAGAGAGGAGAAAGTATCAAGAGCTTCTTTAACTACTTTTATAGAATTCAAATCTCCTCGGCAAAAAATCATCAAATCATCAGCAAAACATAAGTGTGATATCTTGGATTTCCGGCATCTCCAGTGGTACTTAAAAAAGGAGGAGGCTTGAATTTTCTGGTCTAAAATTCGTGAGAAGATTTCCATGCATATGACAAATAAGTAGGGAGAATATTTTGCTGAGGAGACACACGTTTTGATCCATCCAATGAATTTGTGAGGAAATCCNTAAGTTTGATCAAACCCAATCTTAGTCTCTCTAACCATGGGAGCTTCTCTCTCTAAGCTTGGAGCCTCTCTCTCTAAGCTGTCTCTCTCCTATTTTTCTGCTGCTTCTCTCTGATCTGATCATGGAGGTTCCTCCTGTTTTGCCATCTTCGTGTGGAGATGAGCATCCTCTGCTTCCTGTTCCTGAGGATGGCTCGGGTGGTATAGTTCTGGATGAAGTCTCTTTGGATTCCTCATCCATCTCTATTCCAGCCTTTGTTTCTTGTGAGCCGGGTGGGAAGGTTGCGGCTCTGTGCAAAGCTTCTTCTCCTCCGTCATCTTCTCTCAATGGCGATGCTTCTTCTCTCCCTATGCCCTGTTCATGGCTTACGGATGATCCCGTCGCTCTTGCTTTGGCTCATCCCTTGTTGGATGATTATGCTGATTCCTTCAGATTCGGTTTGTATGTTGCTGATTTGGAGATTAGGGAGAGCCATGCTTTTAGTGGATTTTCTTCTCCCGTAATCGGTGCAGGAGTTTCTTCTTCCGTGAACAGTGCTGGCGTTTCTTCTTCCGTGATCGGTGCTGGACTTTCTCTCCATGGGGATTGTGCTGCGTTATCAGCTGGAACCCCTGTTCGTTCCTCACAGCAAATCAAACCTTTTGGTCTGAATCAGCTGTCTCATCCAGTACCTCCACAATTTGATTTTAGGGGCCCTTGTTTCCCGCCTCTAGCGAATACTGCTGGCGATTCTAATTTTCAAAATCCATCGCGCCCGACTCCAATTTCTGACGTCACTGCGGCTTCCCCTGTTTCTCTCCCGAAGGCTATTTCCTCTCCTGTTCATGGGGCTGATGCGGTTCCGGTTTGTGCTCAATCTTCCTGGGCTTCGCTTGTCAAAGATTGTCCTGCTTCTATGGAGCTTGCTTACATGAAGCCTAATTCTCATATTTCTTTTTTTTTTTTTTTTTTTTTTTGAAAGTTAAAGTGTAAGATGTATTGCTAATGGAAAAGAGAGAGTAGGTACAAGATCACGGGGCGAACCCCAAAGGAAATAGAAAACAACTGGGGGATAACATTCCCCGAAAATGATCTAAGGCCCCTGCCAAGAGGACACCATACAAAGGATACAGCCGAAAAGTGGAACTAAATCAGTAGAAAAAGAGGAAGTTATCGCAGAAGTGAAGGAGAGAGTTGCCAACATCTGATCAGGTGTAGATTAGCGCGTTGCCAGGAAAATTGCGCCATCCAAGCTCATTCTAACCGACTCCATAATCTTAGAGACACCAACTTCATTAAGAGGTCGGTTCCCATGACTGCGAGAGTTCCTTTCATGCCAAATGAAGTACAAAGAAGCTCCCAGAGCAAGTCTGCAGATGGTGGAGTGGAGAGAGGAACCTTTGATGCTTCTGCAAAGCCACTGCCTTAACTCCCTAAGGAAGAAGAATAATACCTCAAGGCGCACTTACCGGCAATGGAAGTCCAGATCCGATAGGAGAAAGAGCAGTTAAAGAACAGATGGTTATGGTCCTTTTTTTTTTTTTTTTTTTTTTTTGAAAGGTAAAAGTGAATTGTATTAAAGATAAGAGGGAGAGAGAAAAAGTACAAACCCCGGGGTAAGAACCCGGGAGAAAACAGCCAAAACATAACCTACAATCACCATACGGTGAAGCAACTCCCAAGAGATCGACAGCTACAAACCCAAAGCAGCATCACAAAACCACAAAGGATTCATCGAAGCAGAGAAGCGGGAAGGTGCCAGATTTGAATCAAATGAAGATTTGGCGTAGTAAGGGGAAATTCGGATCCCTCCAACTTATGCCTGATAGTGTCCATAATTTGACTGATGATTCTTTGCTCATTATGAAGAATACGACCATGCTTTCGAGAGTTCCTTTCCATCCATAAATAATAGATGGTAGCTCCCAACGCAAGCCTCCTGATAATAGAAATGAGAGAAGTCCCTTTGAGAGTACTACACAGCCTCGGCCATAGAATCTCCCAAGCAGAAGGAAAATGCAAAAGATCACACCTACAAGCAATAGCAGACCATACCCGACTGGAGAAATAGCAGGCAAAGAAAAGATGATTGTGATCTTCCACATCTTGAAGGCAAAAGCAACACTTCATATGACTAATTACTCCAAAGGATAAAAGCCGGTCTTGTGTAGGGAGCCGTCCTCTTATAGCAAGCCATAGGATGAAAGAGTGCCTAGGAACATGATGCTTGAACCAAACCAAATGGGCCCAAGTGACTCGACGCGAAGGAGACCGTAAGACATTCCAAGCTTTTTTGATTGTGAAATCATTAGAGCCATCCCACATCACTTTGTCACTATGAGAACAGTTGGGCAAACCCGGGATCTTGAATCCTCTTTAAGAGTAAACAGCTCAGATGAATTAGCAGGAGGCCACATCCAATGGCCAGAAGAGATAATGGCACTAACCTTTGCATCAACAGTGAGACCCGAATCAACAATAAACTCTAGCTGGGGAAGTACAGATAGGGCCTTGAGGTCTCCAGACATCAAACCACAGTGAAGTGCTGTCACCGTTCCCAACCTTCACTGAGATGAAAGGCTTAACTCTATCTCTGATCTTAAGAAGCCTTCTCCAAGTCCAAGAGCAGTTCCAAGGGACTTTTGCAACCCAGAAATGCTCCTTATGCAGCAGATTCAACTTAACCCAAGCAGCCCATAAGGAGGATGAGCGAGGGTTACATAACAGCCATATATAGCGAGTCATGGAGGCAACATTCCAGTCTTAATCTTCTTGATTCCCAACCCACCTTCCGCCTTTGGAGTAGAGATATCTGCCCAAGCAACTCTAGCTCCACTACTCTTCAGGGACACACCACTCATAGAAAAGCCGAGAGGATGCTTTCAATAGCCTTGGTGACTTTTGCTGGAAGGATGAAATGTGCGCACCAAAAGGACTGAATACTAAATAGAACAGATTGGATTAGCTGGACTCTACCTGCATAAGAGAGGAAGCGGTTTGTCCAGACTTTAATCCTCCCCAAGATTCGATCAACTAGAGTATGGCAATCATTGGCACAGAGTTTGGTTGAGATTAGCGGGACCCCCAAATATCTTATGGGGAATGAACCAAGAGGAAATCCCAGATAATTCGAAATATCATGTTGACATAGAATACATGAAGAGAGACATTGAATACATGAAGAGAGACATTGAATACAGATGGTTATGGTCCTTAGTAGTGCCTTGACATAGAATACATGAAGAGAGACATTGAAGACCAAAAGATTGAAGGCGGTCCTGTGTAGAGAGCCGTCCTCTAAAAGCTAACCATGAGATGAAGGAATGACGAGGAACATGATGCTTAAACCAAAGAAGATGAGCCCAGGCAACCGGCTGAGAAGAGGTGCGAAGGCAATTCCAAACCTTTTTAATAGAGAAATCACAAGATCCATTCCAGAGAGCTTGATCGAGGTGGCTGCAATCAGGCAGAGGGAGAGATCGAGCTTCATCTTTCAAAGTAATCAGATCAAAGGAATTAGCAACAGGCCATCTCCAGAATCCATCATAGAGGATGGCACTGACTTTAGCATCCTTGGGAAGACCCGAATCCAAAATAACTCTAGCATTGGGGGAAGAACAAATAGGACCAAGAGGTCTCCAAGAGTCAAACCAAAGAGAGGTATTCTCACCATTCCCCACTTTGATAGAGATGATAGAGGTAATTCTCATATTTCTGATGGCAATGTTAGACTTATACTCCCACCTGCTGTTGCTCTTAAAGGTGCTTTTTTTTTTGAAAGTTAAAATGGGTGAAATGTATTGATTAGCTATAATAGGTACAAAAATCGGGACGAAGCCCGAGGAGAGGTAGAGACCTCAAAGAAAGTCAAACCTCAAAAGAAACGATAGGAATACATCCAGCAATAGATAGAGACCTCAAACAAAACAGACCGGATTACATCCAGAACCTAACAACAGAACTCATAAGATGAGCTACGAAGGTAAATCATCAGCCATAATCTAGTGAGGGAAAGAGAGGTGCCAACGATAAATCAGCTGGCGATTAAGATTCGTTTCCGGGATCTGAGCTCCCTCCAAACTCATTCTGACCGACTCCTTAATCTTTGAAATAATCCCTGCTTCATTAATATGTAATTGCCCATGCTTGCGGGAATTCCTTTCATACCAAATGAAGTAGACTGAGGCTCCCACTGCCAATCTGCAGATAATGGAGTGAAGAGATGATCCTTTGGTGATATTAGAGAGCCAAGGTCTCAAAAGCTCCCAAGAAGAAGGGTAGTGCTCAAGCCACGTATAAGAGCAATTGAGGTCCAAATCCGGGTGGAATATGGGCAGTTGAAAAACAGATGATTATGATCCTCCAAATGGCTTTGGCACAGTAAACAAGAGGATTGACTATGAAACCCGAATGAAGGAAGTAGCTTTATGGGAGAACACCCTTGTTGGGTTCTTCCTTGACAAATTACCTTATTCTCTTGTCCATTCTTATGCCCATAGGCTTTGGGATAATAAAGGACTATTAGAGGTGTTATGTAATGGAAATGGATTCTTCTTCTTCAAATTTGCTGACTCTGCCAAGTTATTGGAAATCCTGGATGGAGGCCCCTGGTATTTTGGAGGACGTCCTATCTTCTTAAGAGCTTGGAGACCGGGTATGAATTTATCTAAAGATGGCTGCAAAATTGTTCCTATTTGGGCTCACTTCTATAATGTCCCTTTAGAATTTTGGACGGCTGAGGGATTAAGTTACATTGCAAGTACTGTTGGGAAACCTCTCCATGCTGACAAGATGACATCTTCATTGAAACGTCTAACTTTTGCCAGAATATGCATTGAAATTAGCATTGAAGATTCTCTCCCTAATGCTCTGGTTTTGGAATTGGAGGATGGGAGCTTAGTGGAGATTCATATTGAATACAATTGGGTTCCTAAGAAATGTTCCATTTGCAAGGAATTTGGGCATTTACCCAAAAACTGTAAGAAAAGTTGTCATCAAGCTTGGGTCCCTAAAGTGTCTCAACCCCCCCCCCCCCCCCCATTCCTCCTTCTGATGATGCTTTGTTGAGTGGGAAGAGTCTTGGTAAGGAAGTGTTGGGTGATCTTGCTTCTCTCTCAGATCTGTGTCCTGCCAAAATTTCTGCGGCAAAAGGTGATTGCATTTCTAGTATTATCCCTCCAGATCCTGTTACATCGATTTTGGGAGACAGTAGTATTAGAAATTCCTTTGAGCTTCTTCATATGGACAAAGACCTTCTTGCTGATGCGAGAGATATGATTGCTTCTAACCCTCAATCTCTCGCTGGATTGATAGCTTTTGATGAAGATGGCAAGGGCTCTTCTATTCTGTTGGATGCCCCTGGAAAACTGAGTTTAAGTTTGAACGCCAATCTAGCTACTGCTGGCTGCAGCATTGTGGAGGCTATCCCTGATGGTTTAGAGGACCCATCCTCTCCTTCGTCTACCTCAAGCACTCCTCTTCTTGCCAGGAAGTTGAATATGGTTGATGAAGTAGAGAAAAAGCTTGGGAAGCAGAAAAAAGGAAAGAAGAAGAATGGGCGCTCGGGGAAATCCAGGGGAAAGCTCTCTAAGAATTTTGATGATTAAACTAGCCTCCTGGAATATTCGGGGTCTTAATGATCCCTCAAAACATTATGAGGTACGTAAACTTGTACATTCTCAAAAAATATCTTGCTTAGCCCTTCTTGAGACTAAGATTAAAGCTTGCAATAAAGTGAAGTTAGAGCAGAGCTTATTAAGGGATTGGAAATGCATTAACTATTATGATGGTATTGGTTCGGGCAGAATTTGGGTTTGGTGGGAATATTGTTTCCTTGCATGACCAATTCATTCATCTTTCTTTCACTATTCGTAATTCGGGTGAAAAGTTTGCCGCTTCCTTTGTGTATGGCTCCAATGATGTTTCAGCTCGCAGGCTTCTATGGAATAGTTTGAAGGTTCATGCTAATTCCTTCTCTCAAATTACCTTGGATCATTATGGGGGACTTCAATGCCATCCGTTATAGATATGAACGAAAAGGTGGTAGTACTGATTGGCCTAGTCACATGGATGATTTAAATGACACTCTCTTTGAAGCTGGGTTGGATGATCTTAGATTTGGTGGGTTCCTTTTCACATGGCACAATTCAAGAGAGAATGGGCATATTCTTAGGAAGCTGGATAGAGCTCTTGCCAATCCCAAGTGGTTCTCTTCTTATGCTCATTCCTCTGCTGAATTTCTCCCCTATGGGCTCTCGGATCACTCTATGGTCGTGGTGAATCTTGGGTTTCATCTCCCCATATACAAAAGCCCTTTCAAATTCTTTAACCATTGGGCTGATTTTGATGAATTTTATCCTTTAGTTGAGAAGATTTGGGGTACTCAGGTGGAAGGTCATGCCATGTTCAGAGTCTGCAAAAAGCTGAATCTTTTTTTTTTTTTTTTGAAAGGTAAATGAGTGAATTGTATTAATAAAGAAAAGAGGGAGTGAGAAATAAGTACAGTCCCCCGGGGCAAAAACCCGGGAGAAAAAACAGCCAAAAAAGACAATCACCATTCGATGAAACAACTCCCAAGAGATCGACAGCTACTAAGCCAAAACAACAGCACAAAACCACTAACTCCCAAAGATTCATCGGAGCAGAGAAGCGGGGAGGTGCCAGATTTGAATCAAATGAAGATTTGGAGTATTAAGGGGAAATTCGGATCCATCCAACTTATGCCTGATAGTGTCCATAATTAGACTGATGATTCTTTGCTCATTATGAAGAATAAGACCATGCTTTCGAGAGTTCCTTTCCATCCATAAATAATAGATGGTAGCTCCCAAAGCAAGCCTCCTGATAATAGAGATGAGCGAAGTCCCTTTGAGATTACCACACAGCCTCGGCCATAGAGTCTCCCAAGCAGAAGGAAAATGCAAAAGATCACGCCTACAAGCAATAGCAGTCCAAACCCGACTGGAGAAAGAGCAGCCAAAGAAAAGATGGTTGTGATCTTCCACATCTTCAAGACAAAAGAAACACTTCATTTGACTAATTAACCCAAAGGATAAAAGCCGGTCTTGTGAAGGGAGCCTTCCTCTAATTGCAAGCCATAGGATGAAAGAGTGCCTAGGAACATGATGCTTGAACCAAACCAAATGGGCCCAAGACACTCGATGCGAAGGAGACCGTAAGACATTCCAAGCTTTTTTGATTGTGAAATCATTAGAGCCATCCCACATCACTCTGTCACTATGAGAACAGTTGGGCAAATCAAGGGATTTGAATCCTCTTTTAGACTAATCAGCTCAGATGAATTAGCTGGAGGCCACATCCAATGGCCAGAAGAAATAATGGCACTAACCTTTGCATCAACAGTGAGACCCGAGTCAACAATAACTCTAGCATGTGGGGAAGTACAGATAGGGCCTTGAGGTCTCCAGACATCAAACCACAGTGATGTGCTGTCACCGTTCCCAACCTTCACTGAGATGAAAGGCTTGACTCTATCTCTGATCTTAAGAAGTCTTCTCCAAGTCCATGAGCAGTTCCAAGGGACTTTTGCAACCCAGAAATGCTCCTTATGCAGCAGATTCAACTTAACCCAAGCAGCCCATAAGGAGGATGAGCAAGGGTTACATAACAGCCATATATAGCAAGTCATGGAGGCAACATTCCAGTCTTTAATCTTCTTAATTCCCAACCCACCTTCCGCCTTTGGAGTAGAGATATCTGCCCATGCAACTTTAGCTCCACTACTCTTCAGGGACACACCGCTCCATAGAAAAGCCGAGAGGATGCTTTCAATAGCCTTGGTGACTTTGGCTGGAAGGATGAAATGGGCGCACCAAAAGGACTGAATACTGAAAAGAACAGATTGGATTAGCTGGACTCTACCTGCATAAGAGAGGAAGCGGTTTGTCCAGACTTTAATCCTCCCCAAGATTCGATCAACCAGAGCTTGGCAATCATTGGCACAGAGTTTGGTTGAGATGAGCGGGACCCCCAAATATCTTATGGGAAATGAACCAAGAGGAAATCCCAGATAATTCAAAATATCTTGTTGCATATGGCCTTTAACGCCCGATAGGAAAATAGAGCATTTGGCAGCATTAGGGGTAAGACCCGAGAGAGAGGAAAAGGTGTCGAGAGCATCCTTCACAACCATAATAGAGGGAAGATCACCATGGCAAAAGATCATCAAATCATCAGCAAAACAAAGATGAGAAATCTTAGATTTCCTGCATCTCCAGTGATATTTAAAAGAAGGACACTCTTGAATTTTGGAGGTCAAGATCCGAGAGAAGATATCCATGCAGATAACAAATAAGTAAGGCGAGATAGGGTCACCTTGACGGATGCCTTTCCTTCCTTCAAAAAACCCGTTGAGCTCTCCATTGATGGCCACAGAAAATTTTGCAGAAGAGACGCAGCTTCTGATCCAACCAATGAAAATAGAAGGGAAGCCAAGAAGCTTCAATGAATCCCAAAGAAAGTCCCATCTGACTGAGTCGAAAGCCTTCCTTAGATCAATCTTGAGGGCACATTTAGGGGATGATGAGTGTAGATGATAGCCACGAACAAGCTCTTGAGCCATCAAGATGTTATCGCCGATATGCCTACCATGGACGAAAGCGGCTTGAGCTTCATTGACAAAAGAAGGGAGGACATCCTTCAAACGATTGGCAATCAGCTTAGTAATGCATTTATAAATGGTGTTGCAGCAGGAAATCGGCCTATAGTCCTTCAGCTTAGAGGCATTAGGGATCTTGGGAATAAGAACAATAATGGTGCAGTTAACTTCCTTAAGAAGCAATCCATTAGCAAAGAAATCCAGGATAGCGGAAGTCACCTCATCACCCACAATGGGCCAAGTCTTCTGAAAGAAAAAAGCATTAAATCCATCCGGCCCGGGAGATTTGTTTGAGTGAAGGCTGAAAATAGCTTTCTTGATGTCATCATTTGAGAAAGGAGAATCCAAATTCCTGATTTGATCAGAGCAAAGGACCTGATTCACAAAAGGCTTGAGAGAGTCAATACCTTCATAGGCAATAGAGCACTCTGAGCCCAGCAGCCCCTTGAAAAACTCAACTACCTCATGGCTGATTTGGAGCTTGTCATGGATCCAAACACCTGAATCGTCTTGTATACTCAATATCTTATTAACATTGATGGAATTGAAAAAGAAAGAAGAGTTATGGTCCCCTTCCCGCAACCATTGAATTCTACTCTTCTGCCTATCATAACATTCCCTTCCTTTGCAAGCTAAGCTAAGTTTCATGGCACAAACTCTCTCTTTTTCAATAAGATCAGCTGCTTGATTACCCGCAGCTATCGCAGCTTGCAGAACATTGAGCTCAGAACGAAGAAAGACCAGGTCCCCATAACAGGCAGCATTCTTCCTTCTACACAGATTCCTTAAAGCAGTTTTCAGCAGCTTCAACTTCTTGCAAACTCTGAACATAGCATGCCCTTCCACCCTGGAGCTCCAGATCATTTCAACTAAAGGCAAAAATTCCTCAAAGCCAGCCCAGAGATTATTAAAGAACTTGAAAGGAGTATTATAGCTATGCATGCAGAGCTCCATCTTCACCACTGCCGCTGAATGATCAGAGACACCATACGGCAGAAATTCAGCAGAAGAGTTGGGGAAGGAGTTGAGCCAACTTGTGTTAACCAGAACTCTATCTAACTTCCTGAGGATATGCCCGATGGTCCTGGAATTGTGCCAGGTGAACTGACAACCACCATATCTAAGATCATCCACCCCGATTTCAAGAAGGGTATCATTAAACTCCTCCATGAACGAGGGCCAGCCATAGCTTCCTCCCTTCCTCTCAGATCTATAACGAACAGCATTGAAATCACCCAAAATGATCCAAGGAAGCTGGGCCGAGGAGTTAGCAAGATCTTTTAAACTACTCCATAAAATCCTTCGGTTAGTTGCATCATTTGAGCCATAGACAAAGGAAGCCAAGAATCTACCACCCGAGCTACACAGGGAGAAGGAGATGTGGATGGCCTGATCCTGCAAGGAAAAGCAGTCAGCAACAAGCTTGGATGGATCCCACCACACCCATATTCTGCCAGAACCTGTGCCTTCGTAGAAAGATAAGAATTTCCAGTCCTTTAAAAAAGACTACTCAAAATAGGCTTTATTACAAGACCTAATCTTTGATTCAAGAATGGCAATACAAGATATTTTCTGAGCCTTAATCAAATTGCGAACTTCAAACTGCTTAGAGGGGTCATTAAGACCCCTAATATTCCAAGAGGCTAATATAATCATCAAGGATCTAGGAGGTTATCCCCCAGGAGTTCCCAGCACTCTTATTCTTCTTCTTCCTCAGTTTGGTCCGCTTGCCCTGCTTTTTCTCAAGCTCATCCACCAGATTCAGCCTCCTAGCAAGCATCGGAGTGCTGGAATTGGACGAAGGGGATGATGGCTCATCATCACCAACGAGTTGAGTCCCTCCCCCAGAGCCACCAGCAGAACCGAGGTTAGCCACTGGCATCGGGCTCAGACAATCGGAAACAAAACCAGGAGAAGAAGAGCATGTCCCCCTGACCGCATCATTAGATACATCAGAAGCATCGGCATAGGAGAGTAAGTGAGAGTCAGCAACCTTTCTCCGCTCAAAACTGCTTTGAAATTTTTTTTTTTTTTTTTTGAAAGTTAAAGGTGATTTGTATTAAAAAGAATATATACAAGGGAGCGGGATTAGGCCCGCAAACATACAATCAAGGGATAACATCCACCAAAAGGTTGAAGTGACCTAAGGCCAAAATAAAAGACCAAATAAGTCAAACAAAAGGGTTACATAGCCCGGAAATGATTAACTCAAAAGAGAGGAGGGTAGTTGCCATCTATCAATCAACTGGAGATTAGCAGTATTTCTGGGAAAAGTAGCACCCTCCAACTTCAGCCTGACCAAGTCCATAATCTTAGAGACAATACTCTGTTCCTTTTGCAGCAAGCGCCCATGCTTGCGGGAGTTCCTTTCTAGCCATATGAAGTACAAAGCAGCACCCAAGGCAAGCCTACAAATAATAGAATGAAAAGAGGCTCCTTTGATATTTCTACAAAGCCACGGCCTCAGCCTTTCCCAAGAAAATGGGAAGTGCACTAAGCCACATTTCCTAGCAATGGTTGACCAAATCCGTGCAGAGAAAGGACAGCTGAAAAACAGATGATCATGGTCCTCCAAACTGTGATGACATAAATAGCAAGCCCGCTGACAAAGAATACCATAAGATATAAGACGGTCCTGGGTCGAAAGCCTACCTCTAATGGCAAGCCATAAGATGAAAGAATGCCTTGGAACATGATGCTTGAACCAGACTAAATGAGCCCAATCAACACGTTGGGAAGGTATCCGGAGGATATTCCAAGCCCTCTTAATAGAGAACGCAGTAGAACCTTCCCATAATACCTTATCCGAATAGCTGCAATCAGGTAAAGGCAGTGAACCAGTTTCAGATTTCAAGATGATAAGCTCAAGGGAATTCGCTGCCGGCCACCTCCAATTCCAGCATATATGATGGCACTAACCTTAGCATCTTTGGAAAGGCCCGAGTCGGTGATAACTCTAGCATGAGAAGAAGAGCAAATAGGTCCTTGAGGCCTCCATGAATCGAACCAAAGGGAGGTGCTATCGCCATTCCCCACCTTGACAGAAATGAAATTCCTCACTCTATCCCGAATCTTAAGAATTTTCCTCCAAGTCCAAGAACAATCCCAAGGAACTTTAACCACCCAAAATGTTCTTATGCAGAAGATTTAGCTTAACCCAGGCAGCCCATAAGGATTTAGAGCAAGGGTTGCATAGAGACCAATGTGCCGAGCCATTGAAGCTGCATTCCAATCCCGATCTTCTTTATACCCAAACCCCCTTCCTCCTTTGGAGTAGTGATGGTAGACCAAGAAACTTTAGCTCCATGCTTTGAAAAAGCTGTGTAGGAGTAAGAATGTTCTTATTAATGGGGATATTGAGGCCCTTCGCTCCGAGCTTGCTGGCTTACAATCATCTATTGCGGCTGGAAATTATGAGAAGGACCTCCTTGATAAAGAGAAAGATTGTGCTATGAGGCTAAGTCTTATCTATAAGGGGAAGGAAAGCTATGCTAGGCAGAAGAGCAGAATTCAATGGCTGAAAGAAGGGGATCAAAACACTTCCTTTTTCTTCAATTCCATCAAAGGAAGGAACAATGTCAACAAGATTTTATGTATTCAAGATGATAAGGGAGATTGGCTTAGGGAGAAGCATCAAATTAGTCATGAGGTGGTTGAATTCTTGATGAAGGAGCTCCATCATTAAGCTATCAAGGTCCCATAACTAGAGCCAAAGCTAAGGAACTCCAAAGCTTGATCATGGAAGCAATTGGCCCAGGAGTAATCAGCCATGGAGAAGCAAACGGCCAAGTGGAAGAATTCAAGTGTTTGACTCTTTGACAGGTGGACCAAAGGAATTGCAGCCTAATTAATGAGCTTTGAGACTATGCATTGCAGCCTAATTAATGAGCTTTGAGACTATGCATTGCAGCCTAATTAATGAGCTTTGAGACTATGCATTGCAGCCTAATTAATGAGCTTTGAGACTATGCATTGCAGCCTAATTAATGAGCTTTGGAACATGCAGAACTTATGAGGGTGTGTAGTATTTATTGCTATATTTGGCTTTTCCTATTCTTAAGATCTATCTATATTGTATGCTGAACTTCAGATTGAAGGTTAATGAACAATTCCGAATTTTCTTTTGGTTATAATCCAATTGAGAGCATTATTTCTTCCTTGCTTCTTGAAAGAACTAGGACTTAGTCATTTTAGCCAATTGACTATTTTATCTTTGATAATCAAGTTACCTTAGAACCTGTTTCTATTGTGATTTGGTTCCTTGGCCTTTCTTCTTCTTATTCGGTTAGTGCCTCTTCACGGGTTGGGGTTGTGTTAATCAACTGAAGAAGATATCCTTGTTGAGGTGATTCTAAAGATCCGTTCATCATTTGGTATCAGAGCTCAAATCATCCTAACAAGGTAGTGTTTTTCCAGACTAACTCTTCATCTTCCAATTTTCTGCTTTCTTTTCAAGGCCCTAGATCAAAGGGAGATTTCTTCATTTCTTCTTTGAGCTTGCTGTACAAACGGTCAAGTAATCTTGTGGGGGTATTGAACTTAAAAAAAAAAAAAAAAAAAAAATCTGAGGAAAAAGAAAGACCAATCTGTTCATCCACCAAAACAACCCAGAAAATCCTCAAAATTTACCCACGTGTTCTCCATACTACAAAGCAATAAACCACCAATTTTCAGCTTGAAATTCGTTGGTTTGATTGGAGACATTGAGCAAGGTGAGTTGGGCTCCGAATTTGAAGTTTGTGCAAAACAGTGAGCAATCTGCCCTTTGAAGTCTCTTGGGTTTATTAGCATCATATTTGGGGATTCCAATCAGTATTCCAGGGGTTTAATCTCTTTATTTTAAAACTCTGAAATCTTCTTCTTCTTCTTTCTTCCAAATCTGAACACTATTGTTGGTGGATGCCAGACACGTGCCATCTTATGGTCTGTTTGGTTTAACGAAGCCATCACTAGGCAACTAGTTGTGTTAAATTACAAATCTTTTCTTATCTATTTCCCTTGATTTTCATTGATATATTTTCAATTGGTTTGAAAGACACTCTGCCCTAGTTCTTAAAATTAGCAAGGAAGAAGATTGAGTGGTAAAAGGCAAGAGAGTGAGATCATTTGAGAGAAAAGCCAATACTTGAGTGAAACACTTGAGAGGGTGAGCCATTTTCTACTAACATCTTCTTTCTTGCAGCTCTGAACATGTCAAAAAAACAAGAAACCAGTGGTAGTGGTGGTGAGGAATCAAATAGGGATGACCGTTTGTTGTTACAAGCTTTAAGACAACAAATGGAGAGAAATAATTTTGTGATGACCACCTTGGTAGATAGAATTGAAAGGTTGGAAGTAAAGGGTAGAGAGGAAGTTAGGGATAATGAGAATGATTGGGGACATGAGTATGATGAAGAAGGGAATGAATTTTTTTTTTTTTTTTTTTTTTTTTTTTGAAAGGTAAAGTATAAAATGTATTAATAATGTGAGAATGAAAGTACAGGTACTTCGGGCAGTCCCCGGAGTAACTAAAAGGCCCAAAAGGGATAGATCCACAAAAAGGAAAACATCCATAGACTAAAGGGGAACGAAAGATCTGAGAACAGACGTGAAGTGATCACAGAGAAATCAACACAAAAGGATCAACTAGAAATGGAGGGAGAGAGCTGCCACCTATCAATCAGACGTTGGTCACCGTCCTTCTTTGGGAAGACAGCACCATCCAAACTCGACCTAACAGACTCCAATATTTTGGAAAGAATCCCAGCTTCATTAAGAGATCTTTTGCCATGCTTGCGAGAGTTCCTTTCAAGCCAAATTAGGTACAAAGAAGCCCCCAGAGCTAGTCTACGAATAATGGAAAGAAGGGAGTTGCCTTTGATGTTCCTGCACAGCCACGGCGTCAAGAGCTCCCACGAAGAAGGATAATGCTGAAAGTCGCACAAACTGGCAATAGAAGACCATATCCGAAAGGAAACCGAGCAGTTGAAGAACAGATGGTTGTGATCCTCTGTATGGTCATTGCATAGAAAGCAGTTTAAATTACAGAGAATACCGAAGGAGTGAAGGCGATCCTGAGTAGAGAGTCTACCACGAATCGCTAACCATAAAAGGAAGGAGTGCCTCGGGACATGATGCTTAAACCATAGAAGGTGAGCCCGATCAACACGATTGTTATGAGCACGGATACAGTTCCAAACTCTTTTAATGGAGAAATCGGTGGAACCATCCCAAAGAATCTGATCTGGATGACTACAATCGGGTAAAGCGAGGGATCTAGTCTCAATCTTCAATTGAAAGAGCTCGATAGAATTTGCAGCAGGCCAGTTCCAGAGGCCGGAGGAGAGGATTTCACTGACCTTTGCATCAATGGTGAGACCAGAATCAGAAATAACTCTGGCATTTGAGGAGGTGCAGATAGGTCCAAGGCTACGCCAAGAATCAAACCAAAGAGAAGTAGAAGCTCCATTCCCAACTCTGACTGTGATATAGGCCTTTACTCTATCCCGAAGCTTAAGGATTTTCCTCCAAGTCCAGGAGCAATTCCATGGAACTTTAGCAACCCAAAAGTGATCTTTATGAAGCAGATTCTTCTTTACCCACGCTGCCCACAGAGATTTAGAGCATGGCTGGCATAATAACCAGATATAACGGGTCATGGAGGCATAATTCCAGTCTCTAAATTTTTTGATCCCCAATCCCCTTCGTCTTTCGGCCACCTAGGGGCAGAGGATTTGGTGGAAGAAGGGGAGGTAGAAATTATAGGAATTGGGACTATGGAATTGGGGAAGGAGCTGAAGAGAGAGTTGATTCAAATGTGGGTAGCATTAAGATGAAGATACCCTCTTTTCATGGAAAGGAAAATCCAGATTTGTACTTGGAATGGGAAAGGCAAGTGGAGCTCATTTTTGAATGCCACAATTACTCGGAAGAAAAGAAAGTAAAGCTCGCAGCTGTGGAGTTCAAGGATTATGCAATCATATGGTGGGATCAAATGTTGATTAAAAGGAGAAATCTTGGCCTTAGAACCATTACCACTTGGGAAGCCATGAAAGAAGTCATGAGGGAAAGATTTGTTCCTCAACACTATTTCAAGGAGCTTCATCAAAGGTTGCAAAGGATGTCACAAGGAGGCAGAAGTGTAGAAGAATTTTTCAAGGCCATGGAGATGGCATTGGCAAGAACTCAATTGGAGGAACCTATGGAAGCCACCATGGCAAGGTTCTTGGCTGGTTTGAACATGGAGATAGCTCATGTGGTGGAATTACATTCCTACCATACCTTAACCGAAATGATGCACATTGCCATTAAGGTTGAAAGACAATTGAAAATGAAAAGAACCATGAAGAATGGAGGTGGGCTGAATTTCTCAAAAAGTCCATGGAAGCCGAGCTTTGGTAGGAGTGAGAAGGAGTTGCCGAAACAGAAAAAGGAGGAATGGAAGGGAAAAGAAGAGTGGAAAGGGAAAGGAAAAATAAAAGAGGAAGACATAAAAAAAAAAAAAGGTCCTACTAGAGCTAGAGAAGTGAAATGCTTCAAGTGTTTGGGGCATGGACATTATGCCAATCAATGTCCGAACCAAAGAGTGATGTTTATAAGAGAAGATGGAGGTCTAGAGAGTGGAGATGAGGATGAAGAAGAGGACACACCAAATCTGGCCGAAAATGGTGAAGAAGAGGAGTTGGAGATGGGAGAGCAAGACCCTATGGTTGGGTTGACATATGCTATGGTAACCATGAGAGCTTTAAGTGCACAAGTAAGTTTGGAAGATGGTGATGCAATACAAAGGGAAAACATTTTCCATACAAGATGTGCCGTGAGCAATAAACTATGTAGCATGATCATTGACAGTGGAAGTTGTTGCAATGTGGTGAGCTCTCATCTTGTAAAAAATTGGGGTTGGTGTGTAAGAAGCATCCAAAGCCGTATGGACTTCAATGGTTGAATGAATGCAATAAATTGAAAGTAACCAAACAGCTGTAGTTCCATTCACCATAGGGCAGTATGAGGATGAGGTTTTGTGTGATGTTGTGCCTATGGTAGCTACTCACATATTGTTGGGGCGTCCTTGGCAATATGTGATAGGAGTGTAACTCATGATGGAAAGAAGAATAAGTATACCTTGGTAAAGAATGGCCGAACATACACTCTAAATCCTTTGAGTCCTATTCAAGCACATGAAGATCAAGTGAGGATAATGAGAGCATTAGAGGAAAATCAGTTGAGGAAAAGAGTGATTTAAAAAAAGATGAGGGAAAGGAGAAGAAAAAATAGTGGGAAAAAAAAAGAGAGACAAAAGAGAAAAATAAGAGGGCAAAAGAAAAAGGAGAGCAATCTGGTTCTAAAGAAAAAGAAGAGGGAAAAACGTCATTGTTTGTAAAAAAAAAAAAAGAAATGAGAGAAGCTTTGCTTGACATGAGGCCCTTATACCTTCTTATGTATAAGGAAACCTTATTTTCTAACTCTAACATTGAGTTTTCTATCCCGAGTGTTGCTTCTCTCTTTTGCAGGAATATGAGGATATCTTTCCCGAGGAGGTGCCATCCGGTTTGCCACCCTTGAGGGGAATTGAACATCAAATTGATTTGTGCCTGGAGCTCAAATTCCAAACCGCCCGGCTTATAGGAGCAATCCCGAGGAGACCAAGGAACTTCAAAGGCAAGTGGAAGACTTGCTAGCAAAAGGGTATGTGAAGGAGAGTATGAGCCCATGTGCTGTTCCGGTGCTCTTGGTGCCAAAGAAAGATGGAACTTTCAGAATGTGTGTTGATTGTCGTGCTATCAACAAGATCACCGTGAAATACAGGTATCCTATTCCTAGACTTGATGATATGCTTGATGAACTTCATGGTGCTAGCATATTCTCTAAAATTGATCTTAAGAGTGGATATCACCAAATTAGGATGAAAGAAGGTGATGAATGGAAAACAGTATTTAAGACTAAATATGGTTTGTATGAATGGCTTGTGATGCCTTTTGGGCTCACAAATGCACCTAGTACTTTCATGAGATTGATGAACCATGTGTTGAGAACTTTTATTGGAAAGTTTGTTGTTGTTTACTTTGATGACATTCTGATTTACAGCAAAAGCATGCATGAACATTTGCAACATTTGAGGAGTGTTGCTCTCATAATCTTGTGCGCTCTCATAATCTATCATGTATTGCTCTGCTTGAGACGAAGATCAGATCTTGTAATAAGGAGAAAATAGAAAAGTTTTTGATCAAGGGTTGGGACTGCATCAATTTCTACGATGGTGGCGACTCAGGTAGAATCTGGGTGTTCTGGGACCCTAACAAGCTTCGTGCAGATGTAGTTTCCCTTCACGACCAGATCTTCCATCTTCATATCACCATTCTTGGTTCCAATGATAAATTTGCTGTCTCATTTGCCTACGGCTCCAATGTTCTGACAGCAAGAAGACATCCTGTGGGATATTTTGAAGCATCAAGCTACAATCTTTGCTCAGATTCCTTGGCTTGTCATGGGTGATTTCAATGCCATCCGTTACCGCCATGATCGCAAAGGTGGCTCTTCTGACTGGCCTGGTTACATGGAGGAATTCAATGATGCTCTGTTATCTGCTGGATTGGACGATCTTCGTTACGTTGGTTGTTTCTTTACTTGGCACAACTCCAGAACCCAGGGCCACATTCTCCGGAAATTGGACAGGGCGATTGTCAACCCTTCTTGGTTCAACGTCTTCTCTCATTCTAGTGCTGAATTTCTCCCATATGGTCTTTCGGATCACTCCCCTGCCGTGGTCAATCTTGGAGTTAGTTTGCCTCTTTACAAATCGCCTTTTAAATTCTTTAACTTTTGGACTGAATTTGATGAATTCCTTCCGTTAATTGAGGAAATCTGGGCTACTCCGATTGCTGGATATTCTATGTTCAGAGTTTATAAGAAGCTCAAACTTGTGAAGACGGCCTTGAAAGCTCTGAGCCAGACTAAGAACAAGTTAATAAATGGCGATCTAATTCTCATTCGCACCGAGCTTGCCGATCTGCAAGCTTCAATTGCGTCTGGGAATAATGATGTTCATCTGCTGGAGAAGGCAATTGATTGTGCCAAGAGACTGTCGCATGTCTCTAGAGGGAAAGAATGCTACGCTAGGCAGCGTAGTCGCATTCAGTGGCTGAAAGAAGGAGATCACAATTCAGTTTTTTTCTCAACTCTATCAAGGGTAGATCCAATGTGAACAAAATTCTGTCTATTCAGAAGGATAATGGGGATTGGATCAGGGATAAGGATCAGATCTCTCGTGAGGTAGTTCATTTCTATAAGTTGCTCCTCGGCTCGGATTGCAAATCTACTTATGATGGCAGCATTATGTCCTGTTTCTTCAAAGAACGGATCCTATCTCCTGAACAAGCTTCTATGTTAAGCTGCGACTTCTCCGAAGATGAAATTAAATCTGCTTCTTCAGTCTCCACCCAAATAAATCACCTGGTCCGGACGGTTTTAATGCTTACTTCTTCCATCGGACTTGGCATATTGTGGGAGCTGATATCTCAAAAGCTATTAAGGATTTCTTCTCTAATGGGATTCTCCTCAAGGAAGCAAATTGCACCATTGTGGCTCTCATCCCTAAAGTTCCTAATGCCTCTAAATTAAAGGACTTTAGACCTATTTCATGCTGCAATTCTATCTACAAATGTATTTCAAAGCTCCTTGCTAGTCGTCTTAAAGCAGTTCTTCCGTCTATTATCAACAACGCCCAATCTGCCTTTGTCCAAGATAGACATATTGGGGACAACATTCTTATGGCCCAGGAGCTAGTTCGTGGATATCATCTCCCTTCGTCAACCCCAAATTGTACTCTCAAAATTGATCTTATGAAGGCTTTTGATTCAGTCCGGTGGGACTTCCTTTGGGATACCCTTCTGCTTCTTGGATTCCCTACGATCTTTATCGGCTGGATCAAGGCGTGTGTCACCTCTGCCAAGTACTCTATTTCTATTAATGGGGAACTCAACGGTTTCTTTGAAGGGAAGAAAGGCCTCCGTCAAGGTGATCCTATCTCACCTTATTTATTTGTCATTTGCATGGATGTCTTCTCTAGGATTCTTGAGTTTAAAATCCAAGCTTCCACCACTTTCAAATTTCATTGGAGATGCCGGAAATCAAATTTATCTCATCTTTGCTTTGCGGATGACCTGCTGGTTTTCTGTCGGGGGGATCTTAATTCTGTCCAAGTAGTGAAGAATGCCCTTGATACCTTCTCCTCTCTATCGGGCTTAACCCCAAACAGCTCTAAAAGTTCCATCTTTGTCTCGGGTATGACTGCTTCCTCGCAACATGATCTTGCAAACTTCATAGGATACAATATGGGTTCATTTCCTATTAGATATTTGGGGGTTCCTCTCATCTCCTCGAAGCTCAAAGCTTTGGACTGTCAAGCCTTGGTGGATCGTATATTGAAGAGGATCAAGCTCTGGACTAATCGCTTCCTCTCCTATGCTGGAAGGCTTCAACTTATTCAATCAATTATATTCAGTATCCAGACTTTTTGGAGCTCCCACTTTATTCTACCAGTCAAAGTCACCAAAGATATAGAAGGTATTCTCTCTGCTTTCTTATGGAAAGGTACTTCCTTAAGTCATTCTGGTGCTAAAGTAGCTTGGAGTGATATCTCTTGTCCGAAACCCGAAGGAGGATTGGGAATCAAAAAGATTCGTGATTGGAACAATGCCTCCATGACCCGTTATATTTGGCTTCTTTGTCAGCCCTGCTCTAATTCCCTGTGGGCTGCTTGGGTCAAGAGGAATCTGCTGCATAAAGACCACTTTTGGGTAGCAAAAGTTCCTTGGAACTGCTCTTGGACCTGGAGGAAAATCCTAAAGCTTCGGGACAGAATCAGGGCTTTCATCTCCGTCAATGTAGGGAATGGTGGAGATACTTCCCTTTGGTTTGATTCTTGGAGGCCTCTTGGCCCTATTTGTTCCTCCTCAAATGCTAGAGTCATTTCCGACTCCGGACTTGGGATAAATGCAAAGGTTAGTGACATTATTTTTGGCGGCTCATGGAGATGGCCGGTAGCTAATTCTATTGAGCTGATAGCTTTGAAGGAAGACTCTAGATCCCTTGATCCCCCTAATTGCAGCCATCAGGACAAGATTCTTTGGAACGGTTCCCCAGCCTTCTCTATTAAGGGTGTTTGGAATTGCATCCGGACTCCGAGCGGCCGTGTGGACTGGGCGCATCTTCTTTGGTTTCCTCATCATGTGCCTAGGCACTCATTTATTTTATGGCTTGCTATCAAAGGTAGACTCTCTACTCAAGATCGTCTCCATTCCTTTGGTGTTCAAGGTCATCTCTCCTTATCCTGCTTTCTATGCCAAGACCATCCAGAGGATCATAGCCATCTATTTTTCAGCTGCCCTTTTTCCTTTCGGATCTGGTCTTCTATTGCCAGTTTGTGCGATTTTGAGCATTATCCTTCATCTTGGGAGCTCTTGAGACCATGGCTCTGCAGGAATATCAAAGGCAAATCCCTTCATTCAATTATTTGTAGACTAGCTTTGGGAGCTTCTTTGTACCTCATTTGGTTTGAAAGGAACTCTCGCAAGCATGGCCAAAGACCTCTTAATGAAGCTGGGATCCTTTCAAAGATTATGGACTCTGTTAGGGCGAGTTTGGATGGTGCTAATTTTCCCAGGAAGGAGGGTCATCAAAGATTGATTGAAAATGGCAACTCCCTTCCTCAATCTCGAGCTGATGCCCTTGTTTATGATTTCTACCGTGACTCCATCACGATTGTGCTTTCATCTCGTGTGAGATGTCTTTACCTGTTGTTTTAGGTTTCTACTGTTCTTACTTGTCTTATCCGGGGTATGCCCCTTTTCTTGTACTTAACTCTCCTTTACTTATAAATTTCATACTTCACTTTTCAAAAAAAAAAAAAAAAAAAACATTGAGGAGTGTTTTTAATGTTTTAAGAAAGGAGAAGTTGTATGCTAATTTCAAGAAGTGTTCTTTTTGCATGGAAAGACTTGTTTCCTAGGATTTGTTGTTAGCAGTAAAGGAATTGAAGTGGACAAAGAGAAGGTGAAAGCCATTAGAGAATGGCCGAGACCTTCCAATGTGAGCGAGGTCAGGAGTTTTCATGGGCTAGCTAGTTTCTATCGTAGGTTTGTACCTAACTTTAGTAGCTTAGCCGCCCCTTTGAATGAATTGGTAAAAAAGAATGTTCCATTTGTATGGAGTGATGAACATGAGAATGCATTTAACATGTTAAAAATAAAGTTGTGTTCAGCACCCTTACTTATATTGCCCGATTTTTCCAAAGCTTTTGAAATTGAATGTGATGCCTCCGGGAAAGGGATTGGCGCTGTTTTGTTGCAGGAGAGGAAGCCCATTGCATATTTCAGTGAGAAACTAAACGGGGGCAGCGTTGAACTACTCAACATATGACAAGGAACTATATGCATTGGTAAGGGCTTTGGAGACATGGCAGCACTACTTGTGGCCAAGGGAGTTCATCATTCACACCGATCATCAGTCTTTGCGACATCTTAAGGGCCAAGGGAAACTAAACAAGAGGCATGCTAGATGGATCGAGTTCATTGAGACATTCCCATATGTGGTGCAATACAAACAAGTAAAGAGAACATTGTGGCCGATGCACTCTCAAGAAGGTATAATCTCCTTAACACACTTGACTCTAAATTGCTTGACTTTGAATTTGTTAAGGGATTATATGAGCAAGATTCTGATTTTTCACAAGTGTATGTGGCATGTGAGAACATTGAATTTCAAAAGTACTTTAGGCATGATGGATATTTGTTTAGGGAAAACAGATTGTGCGTACCCAAAAGCTCTTTGAGGGATTTGCTTGTGCATGAAAGTCATTGTGGTGGTCTTATGGGGCATTTTGGGGTTGCTAAAACTCTTGATGTACTTAAGGAACATTTCTTTTGGCCTCATATGAAAAGGGATGTTGAGAAATTTGTGCCAAATGTGAAACTTGCAAAAGAGCCAAGTCTAAGGTGAAGCCTCATGGGAAATGGTGTTTCTTTAAACCGGTATGGTGCAAAAGTCTCTTGGGCTGATATCTCTACTCCAAAGGCTGAAGGGGTCTGGGAATCAAGAAGGTCCGAGATTGGAATGCTGCTTCTTTGTCTCGGTACATTTGGTTATTATGTCAACCGTGTACCAACTCCTTATGGTCGGCCTGGGTAAAGATGAATCTTCTGCACAAGGAACAGTTCTGGGTGGCAAAGTCCATGGAACTGCACTTGGACTTGGAGGAAAATTCTCAAGATGCGGGGTAGAGTGAAGGATTTCATCTCTGTTAAAGTGGGGAATGGCTCTAACACTTCTCTTTGGTTTGATTCTTGGAAACCTCAAGGTCCCATTTGCTCCTCTACTCACGCTAGAGTTATTATTGATTCGGGTCTTTCAAAGGATGCAAAGGTTAGTGCTATTATTTCTTTTGGAACTTGGGAGTGGCCTGTTTCAAATTCGGTTGAGCTGATCACTTTGAAAGAAGAGACCCGCTCCCTCTCTCCCCCTGACTGCAGCACCCACGATAGGGTTTTATGGGATGGATCTTCCGTTTTCTCCATTAAAAAGGTTTGGAATATCCTCCGATCTCCTTCCCTCTGTGTTGATTGGGCTCACTTACTTTGGTTTAAGCATCATATCCCGAGGCACTCCTTTATTTTATGGCTAGCTATTAGAGGTAGACTTTCTACTCAGGACCGCCTGGTATCATTTGGTATTCTCAGTCATATGACTTGCTCATTATGCCAAGATCGAATTGAGGACCATGGTCATCTATTTTTTAGTTGCCCCTTCTCCTTTCGGGTTTGGCAGTCCATAGCTGGCAAATGTAATCTATATCATTACCCTTCTTCTTGGGAGCGTCTGAGGCCGTGGCTCAGCAGAAACATTAATGGTGCAAATCTTCAATCCTCTCTTAGCAGGCTGGCTTTGGGAGCTTCTGTCTATTACATTTGGAATGAAAGGAACTCTCGCATGCATGGGCGGTTGCCTCTTAATGAGATCGGCATCGTTACCAAGATCATTGAATCAGTTAGGCTAAAGCTTGAGGGAGAAAAGTTTCCCAGGAATGCTACTAATCTTCAGCTGCTAGATAGGTGGCAGCTACCGCTTCCCTACTGGATTGATCTTGTCTTTCACTCGTTTTGAGCTCCTTGTTAGTTGCTTGGTTTCTTTGTGGGTTGGGTTACCATTACTGTGGGTATTCTCTTCCATTTGCTTGCTGCGTAACCCTTGGTGGATGTAATCCAATTGGGGGTTTTCTTCCCATATTTTGATCCGGGGTATGCCCCGAGTTCCTGTACTTATAACTTTTCACTTTCTTATTAATATCTCACACATTTACCTTTCAAAAAAAAAAGGTGAAGCCTCATGGGCTATATACACCATTGCCTGTACCTAAGCATCCTTGGGTTGACTTGTCTATGGACTTTGTTTTAGGGTTGCCTAGGTCACAAAGGAGTCATGATTCCATATTTGTTGTGGTTGATAGGTTTTCAAAGATGGCTCATTTTATTCCTTGTAAGAAAACTGCTGATGCTACTTATGTGGCTAATTTGTTCTTTAGGGAAGTTGTTAGATTGCATGGCATTCCTAAACTTGTTAGTGATAGGGATGTAAAATTTTTGAGTCATTTTTGGAGAGTACTTTGGGGAAAATTGGAACAAAGTTGTTATTCTCTACTACCTGTCATCCTCAAACAGATGGGCAAACAGAAGTAGTAAATAGAACTTTGTCCACACTTTTGAGAGCATTTGTGAAGAAGAATTTAAAATCTTGGGAGGAATGCATACCATATATAGAATTTGCATATAATAGGGTTGTACATTCATCTAGTGGGTATTCACCTTTGAGCTTGTATATGGATTTAACCCACTTACTCCCTTAGATTTATCTCCATTGCCTGTTAATCATATTGCATCTCTTGATGGTAAGAGTAAGGCAGAATTTGTGAAGAAAATGCATGAACAAGCTAAGTTACATATTGAAAAGAAAAATGAGTCATATGCCAAAATATGCTAACAAAGGCCGAAAGGCAATTGTGTTTGAACCAGGTGACTTAGTTTGGATACACTTAAGGAAAGAAAGGTTTCCTACGCAAAGGAAATCAAAGTTGCAACCAAGAGGAGATGGGCCTTTTAAAGTCTTGGAACGCATTAATCCTAATGCCTACAAGATTGACTTGCCAAGTGAGTATGAAGTAAGTACTTTTAATGTTACTGATCTTTCTCCCTATTTTGGTATAGGACCAAATTCGGGGACGAATTTTTCTCAAGAGGGAGGGGATGATGAAGGAGCTCCATCATTAAGCTATCAAGGTCCCATAACTAGAGCCAAAGCTAAGGAACTCCAAAGCTTGATCATGGAAGCAATTGGCCCAGGAGTAATCAGCCATGGAGAAGCAAACGGCCAAGTGGAAGAATTCAAGTGTTTGACTCTTTGCCAGGTGGACCAAAGAAATTGCAGCCTAATTAATGAGCTTTGAGACTATGCATTGCAGCCTAATTAATGAGCTTTGAGACTATGCATTGCAGCCTAATTAATGAGCTTTGAGACTATGCATTGCAGCCTAATTAATGAGCTTTGAGACTATGCAGAACTTATGAGGGTGTGTAGTATTTATTGCTATATTTGGCTTTTCCTATTCTTAAAGATCTATATATTGTATGCTGAACTTCAGATTGAAGGTTAATGAACAATTCCGAATTTTCTTTTGGTTATAATCCAATTGAGAGCATTATTTCTTCCTTGCTTCTTGAAAGAACTAGGACTTAGTCATTTTAGCCAATTGACTATTTTATCTTTGATAATCAAGTTACCTTAGAACCTGTTTCTATTGTGATTTGGTTCCTTGGCCTTTCTTCTTCTGATTCGGTTAGTGCCTCTTCACGGGTGGGGTTGTGTTAATCAACTGAAGAGATATCCTTGTTGAGGTGATTCTAAAGATCCGTTCATCAATTCTACAGGCAGCTTCTTGGTTCCAAGTGCACTGCCAAATATATGGATTAGATGCTCTAAAACCTTTTGTGAATCAAGCCCTTAATACTGATCAAATCAGGAAATTAAGTAACCAATTCACAGATGATGAGATCAAGTACTCCATTTTCAGCCTTCACCCGAACAAAGCTCCAGGCCCTGATGGCTTCAATGCCTTTTTCTTCCAAAGGACTTGGTCCATTGTGGGAGCCGAGGTTACGTCAGCAATCAAGGATTTCTTTACTAATGGTATGCTTCTTAAGGAAGTTAATTGCACTATCCTTGTTCTTATTCCCAAAATTCCTAATGCTTCTAAACTAAAGGATTTTAGACCTATCTCTTGCTGCACACTCTATATAAATGCATTACTAAACTGCTATCCACCCGTTTGCAAGAAGTCCTCCTTCTTTTGTGAATGAAGCTCAAGCTGCATTGTTCAGGGAAGGCACATTGGTGATAATATCTTGATGGCTCAAGAGCTTGTTAGAGGCTATCATCTCCCCTCCTCCTCACCTAAATGTGCTCTCAAGATGACTTAATGAAGGCTTTTGACTCTGTCAGATGGGATTCCTTTGGGATTCTATGCAGCTTCTTGGTTTCCCCTCCAATTTCATTGGGTGGATCAGATCTTGTGTCTCCTCTGCAAAATACTCAGTGGCAATAAATGGAGAGCTCAATGGTTTCTTTGAAGGAAGGAAAGGTATTCGTCAAGGTGACCCTATCTCGCCCTATTTATTTGTATATGCATGGATATCTTCTCTCGTATTTTAGATCGAAAGATACGTGATTCCTCCTTATTTAAATTCCACTGGAGATGCCGGAAAGCCAAGTTATCTCATCTATGTTTTGCCGATGATTTGATGATCTTTTGCCGGGGTGACTTGGACTCTATTAAAGTTGTAAAAGACGCTCTAGCTACTTTTCCTCTCTCTCGGGTCTTATCCCAAATAGTACTAAAAGCACCACTTTCCTATCGGGTGTCACAGATCACATGCAGCAAGATATCTTGATTATATGGGTTTTCCTCTTGGTTCCTTTCCTATCAGATTTGGGAGTTCCGCTTATTTCAACTAAACTCAAGGCTTCTGATTGTCATGCCCTGGTTAACCGTATCTTGAGGAGGATCAAGACTTGGACAAACCGATTTCTGTCTTATGCTGGTAGGCTGCAACTCATTCAGTCGGTTATTTTCAGTATCCAATCGTATTGGAGTGCCCATTTTATTCTACCAGCTAAAGTCACCAAAGCCATAGAAGGAATTCTCTCGGCTTTCCTCTGGAATGGGGTTTCTCTGAAACGATCTGGGGCTAAAGTAGCTTGGGCTGATCTCTCTACTCCTAAAGCTGAAGGAGGTCTGGGGGGTAAAGATGATTAAAGATTGGAATGTTGCTTCAATGACTCGTTACATTGGCTCCTATGTCAACCTTGCTCTAACTCTTTATGGGCTGCTTGGGTGAAGATGAACTTGCTGCACAAAGAACACTTCTGGGTGGCTAAAGTCCCTTGGAATTGCTCCTGGACTTGGAGGAGACTTTTCAAGATTCGGGATAGAGTGAAAGACTTCATCTCTGTGAAAGTGGGGAATGGTGACAATACCTCACTTTGGTTCGATTCCTGGAGACCTCAAGGCCCTATTTGCTCTTCTC